>CAUDMG010003044.1:1112500-1274527 GCA_958450375.1 Homarus gammarus | reverse complement strand
ATAAATGTGGATCATATTTATATGTTTATATGCCTGAATCCCCAGCCTCTAAAAATGAATTAATGATTCTAGCTAAGAATATCTTTGGAGATTCAGGAGTACTTGAACAAAATCTACAAACTTTTACCAGTGTTAATTCTAGAAACCAATGGTTTCCAAAATTCAATGAAACAACTGAATATAAGGAAATTAAGAATTTTCCTGTTATTTGTGATTGTTTGAGTAATGATAACATTAGAAATTTAAACAAAACACGAGATTTTAACTCAGTGTTTTTAGAATTAAGTAATGTTTCATCAATTGTAAATTATGAACTAGGAACATTAACTGAATCTAAAACACGGATGTGTTTTACAGACTCAGTTCAGTATGGGATCAATGTGTATGTAAATAAACCCTTTCTGTATTGTATAATTAATAATAATAATAAAATATCAGATATAGGTATATATTGTCAACCAAGAAGCCTATAAAATATGTCTAAAATATGTCAACATATTTTACCTATAAAATATGTCAACAAAAGTCTGTAAATAAAAATATAAAATTAATATTTGATTATCTATCCAAAAAATAAAGAAATAAAACGAAATGAATGCATACTTTTATAAAAATATATATGATATTCCTGTTATTATTGATAAATCTGTCATTAATATTACTTTTGATGATATAGTTAAAAATTTAAATGAAAATGATAAATCTCTATATAATGGAATTTATGGGTGGAATACCATACCCCTCCATATTTATTTGATACGTTTTTTTTCTATAAAAGGTTTAACAAAACCTATAAACCCACCTAATACCACTGGATATTTTTTCAAAAATAATACATATGATATAAAACGTAATATTTTTATGAAAATTTTGACTTTATCTGGTTTAGTTTACAATAATGAAATTGTATGGGGGAAATATTTATATTGTAATGATTTTATTACTACAGAAAAAATTGAACGTACAGAGATTAAGGCTTTTAAATATATTAAATATCAAAATATTTTAGCTATTTTATGGACTTATCTATTAAGTGTACTTGATATGAATGAATATAATTCAGAAAAATTACAATTATTTTCCAATATGCTTCTGAAACAGCACATTCACTATTGTTCAAAGGTTGAGGCAATGAATTTAAAACAGTATTATCTATCTCATATAGTTATTGAAGAACATTCATGGTCACCTAAAATTTTAAATTCTTTAATTGAAGAATTGGAATCTGACAAAGAGTGGTTTTCTAATGAATTACCGTTGATTACGTTTGATAAAGCTCAATCTATGCATAAGTATCTTATAGAGAGATTTACACAAATATATTATAATACACAATATATTGAAACTCCTAATAGAAATAATTTGTTATACACAAAAAAATTTGATAATAATATTATATCATTGGTATTGGCATTTAGCGATTCATATTTTAGAAAAGATATTAATAAATATTTATCTAAAGATCCTTTTAAATATGTTTTAAAAAATGGCGGATATGCAGGTTTAAATATAAATTCGAATGGTAGTATAATAAATGAATTGGATACAAATAGGGAGGATATTATCCCTATTGACAGTGAAAATTTTTTTACTTCATCTATTATAAATGATTTCAATTTTGTATTAAATAAAAACCAAAACGCTCTTACTCTAGAAAAAAAGAATAAAAAATATTCTCTATTTTCCAAAGAAAAAAAATATAAAAAATATTCTCAATTTTCGAGTGAGAAATTGAAATTAGCTCTAATATCTCATTTCTAAACCACATCCTAAATTATAGATTTTTGTTTTTTAATTTTTGTTGTTAAAAAATATAAGAATTTAATTATGCAGATCTTTATAAAAACACTCACTGGAAAGACTATTACTCTTGATGTTGTTGATACAGATTCTATTGAAAATATTAAGGCTCAAATACAAAAAAAGAAGGTATTCCATCAGATCAACAAAGGTTAATTTACGCTGGTAAACAATTAGAAGATAAAAACACTATTACTGAATATAATATTCAAAAGGATTCAACCTTACATTTAGTATTAAGATTGAGGGGCGGGGGCGGGGGCGGGTATAAAATGGAGGAAGGAGAAAAATAAAATAATATTGACACACCCGCACCCTCCAACTTAATTTCTTGCTCATACTTCTATATAAAAGATGTTTTTTTAAGTAGCCAGGCAGATAATAGAGGAAATGCAGCAAGCGAGAAAATGCAACAAGCAATACACCTTCGTCGTCAGCAACTATCACCATACAAAATATTTTATGGATTTAAAAGTTTAAAATATGAACAAACAAGATTAGATACATTCGTAGAGTGGCCATTGAATTGGTTGAAGCCAGAAGATTTAGCCAAAGATGGATTTTATTATATGAGACACCAAGATATGTGTAGTTGTATTTTTTGTGGTTTATCAATTGAGAATTGGCAAATGAACTATGTCTCGAGTGAACTACCACGAGAAAGACATACACATTTGTCTCCCAAGTGTCCATTTATAAGTGGATCTAAACGTGTTGGTAATATTCCAATGGAACAATGTAGAATATTATCTATTGAAATAGATACAGAAGAAGAAGAAGAAGAAGGAGAGGGGGATGCAGTAGAAGAAGAAGAAGAAGAAGAAGAAGAAGAAGAAGAAGAGGAGCCTGGTACTGGAGAATTTGGGAATATAAAAGATATTATTGATTACATTCCACAAGCACAAGATAAGAGGATGTTGTTATTTGGCAAACTTAATAATAGAAAGTCTACATACAATTATTGGCCACTAACTCTCAATTTTAAAAAAATGGCAGAGTCTGGGTTTTTTTATTGTGGTATAAGTGACCATGTACAATGTTTTATGTGGGGAATTGGGCTTCGAAATTGGAGACATTTTGATAATCCTTGGATTGAGCATGCTCGTTGGTCTCCTCAGTGTCCTTTTGTTAAGGAAAAAAAAGGTGAAAATTTTATAAAAAAACATAAAAAAAACGATGGTCGTTGTTTATGTGACAAAGGTATGTGCATAAATAATTATGGTGTCAATATACAGTGTAAAAAATGTAGCGGCTTCTGGCATCACCGATGTTTTACTAAGATAGAAATTGATAAATTACTGGAATTGGATGTTATCCAATGGGTTATAAGTAATAATAACATTAAAAGAAAAATTGTAAAGAATGCCTTAATAGTTAGATTAAAGGAAACTAGACGGCCCTTTTTTAATGTACAAATATGTTTAGACTATATAAAGAATCGAGAAAAAATAAAACATTTATATTATTTATTATTTACAGGTATATGTTTAATTATTTATTTAATAATTTTATACTTTTATATTTAAAACCCTTGTATTTTATTTTTTTAGAAGGAATTTTGAGAAAATTATGAATTTTTAATTTTTGTTATTATGAGGTTTTCCCCCCTAAAAAGATTGCTTTTTTATTTTAGTACATTAAAAGTTATTACACTTTATGTTTTTGTGTGACTTACCAATCTGCAGACCAATTACCATTTTAAACAAAGACCCAACATCAACGTATTTTATTAACTTTTAAAAACCATTCATTACAACGAAACTTTGCCTTCTGTGTAAACATTTTGTTTTATTTTGTAAAAGGTTTATTTATAAAAGTTAGTATATGGGAACTTTGTACTACTCATTCAATTTAATAAAGTTTGCACAATTAAGTATTAATCGGCAATATTATGGTGTATAACTTAAAAACTATTCTACAACGAAACTTTGCTTTCTGTGTTAACATTTTGTTTTATTTTGTAAAAAGGTTATTAAAAGTTTAAGGTATATGGGGACATTTTTATTTATTGTTGTACTCTGATTCAATTCCTCCCTCCTTCACAAAACTCTTTCTCCCATTTTCCCCCACAAATACGCAACATGTAGACAGACGACAATTTTAATAAAGTTTGCACAATTAAGTATTAATCGGCAATATTATGGTGTATAACTTAAAAACTATTCTACAACGTGTAAAAAGGTTATTAAAAGTTTAAGGTATATGGGGACATTTTTATTTATTGTTGTACTCTGATTCAATTCCTCCCTCCTTCACAAAACTCTTTCTCCCATTTCCCCCCACAAATACGCAACATCTAGACGGACGACAATTTTAATAAAGTTTGCACAATTAAGTATTAATCTGCAATATTATGGTGTATAACTTAAAAACCATTCATTACAGCGAAACTTTGCCTCCTGTGTAAACTACAACCTTCGTCGAAAATTAATTTTTATATTAATATAATTATTGTTTGGTATTGGTTTAATTTTACATATTTTACGACTGCTGCCGAATCCGCCTTCCTTACCTAATGCTTTCACGCGACAAGCAAGCCAGCCATAAAATAGTGGTATTTTGTTTTGTTAGTAAAAGTTAGTATATGGGTACATTTTTATTATTGTATAGTCAGATTCAATTCCTCCTTCACATAAGGAAACCCTCGATTTTCGGCGATTTACTTCCAGGGTAGATCATGGAACTTTCTCCCATTCCCCCCTTTTTTTTCTTCACTAAATCAGCAAAAACTACATCCTCAAATTCCTCCTCTTCTTCCTTTACTACATCAGCAAAATCTACATCCTCCCATTCCTCCTTTACTACATCGTCCGTCATCCTCCTCCTCGTCCTCTGGTGGGGGGAATCCACATCTTCCAAATCTTCTTCTTCTTCTTTCACTACATCAGGAAAATCTACATACTCCCATTCCTCTTTTACTACATAAATTCCATCATCAGGTATTTTGCAATTGTCACCATCCTCCTCGTCCTCTGGGAATATGTGTATTTTTCTATGTCGAACCAGGTTTCCCAGCCAAGAATATTTTTTAGTACAAAACTCACATTCAAAAGTTTTCTTAGATCTGCTGTGACACAACTGATGGCGGCGAAGACTCCTTGTACTACCTAAAATCTTACCACATACGTTACAGCGAAACTTTTCCTCCTGTGTATGTGTTTTTCTATGTTCGACCAGGTCTTGCGGCCAAGAATATTTTTTATTACAAAACTCACATTCAAAAGTTTTCTTTAATTTGTTATGATGGAAAAGGTTATGGCGACGAAGGCTCGCTGTACTACCTAAAATCTTGCCACATATGTTAAAGCGAAACTTTTCCTCCTGTGTGTGTGTTTTTCTATGTTCGACCAGGTTATGCGGCCAAGAATATTTTTTAGTACAAAACTCACATTCAAAAGTTTTCTTTAATTTGTTATGATGTAACAGGTGATGGTGACGAAGGCTTGTTGTACTACCTAAAATCTTGCCACATATGTTACAGCGAAACTTTTCTTCCTCTGTGTGTGTTTTTCTATGTTCGACCAGATTATGCTGCCAAGAATATTTTTTCTTACAAGACTCACATTCGAAAGTTTTCTTTGATTTGCTATGACAGAACAGGTGATGACGACGAAGGTTGTTTGTACTACTTAAATTCTTGTTACATATATTACAGTGAAATGGGGATATCTGCCACATTCTACAATTTTCTTGGAGCTGCTGTGACAAAGCCTTTTCTTATCTATCACTATGGAGCAACAACAGCTGTGTTTATTCAGGGCAATCTGTCGGGTCTGTAATATTTCCTCTCACAAAACTCACATTTATAAGTTTTCTTCCATGAAGTAAGTCTTGCCATATCTTGCCACATACTTGACAAGCAAGCCACCAAAAAATGGTATTTTGTTTTGTTATTAAAAGTTAATATATAGGTACATTTTAATTGTTGTTGGTTGTACATAGAGTTTATACTATTACACAGTACTGTTATACAAAATCTGTTATGAAAATGATCACTCTATCAGGATCTTGCAACATATATGTTTTATTCACATAAAGTTTTCTTTGATTTGCTATGACGGAACAGGTGATGGCGACTAAGATTGTTTGTACTACTCTAAATATATTACAGCAAATATATAGGGATGGTACATTTTAATTGTTGTTGGTTGTACTTTTATATATAATACAAGTATAGATTACATTGCCCCCTCCTTAAATAAAAAAGACAAGTATCCTTCTTCACCTCTTCTATCATCTATAATTCCCCCTCTTCTTCCTTCACTACACCAGGAAAATCTAAATCCTCAAATTCTTCCTCTTCTTCCTTCACTACAGCAGGAAAATCTACATCCTCAAATTCCTCCTCTTCTTCCTTCACTACATCAGGAAAATCCACATTCTCAAATTCCTTTTCTTCTTCCTTCACTATATCAGGAAAATCTAAATCTACATCATCCCTTGTCTCCTGTATGTGTGTTTTTCTGTGTTCATTCAAGTTAGTTTGCCAATAATATTTCTTATTACAAAACTCACATTTAAAAGTTTTCTCTCTTTTCTCATCACTATGGAGCAGCAACAGGTGTTTACGAAGATATCCTTTACTACTTAAATTCTTGTGACATACATTACATTGAAATTTTTCTGGTGGTGAGGATATGTGTGTTTTTCTATGTTCAACTAGGTTGTGCGGCCAAGTACATTTTTTATTACAAAACTCACATTCAAAAGTTTTCTGACAAGGCAACAGGTGATGGCGGCGAAGGCTGTTTGTATTACTTAAATTCTTTCCACATATATTACAGGGAAATTTTGTCTCCATATGTGTTTTTCTGTGTTTATTCAGGTTAGCTCGCCTATAATATTTCTTATTACAAAACTCACATTTAAAAGTTTTCTCTCTTTTCTCATCATTATCACTATGGAGCAGCAATAGGTGTTCACGAAGATATGCTGTACTACATAAAATCTTTCCACATACGTTACAGCGAAACTTTTCCTGCTGTGTATGTGTTTTTCTATGTTCGACCAGGTCTTGCGGCCAAGAATATTTTTTATTACAAAACTCACATTCAAAAGTTTTCTTTGATTTGTTATGATGGAAAAGGTTATGGCGACGAAGGCTCGCTGTACTACCTAAAATCTTGCCACATATGTTACAGCGAAACTTTTCCTCCTGTGTGTGTGTTTTTCTATGTTCGACCAGGTTATGCGGCCAAGAATATTTTTTAGTACAAAACTCACATTCAAAAGTTTTCTTTGATTCGTTATGATGAAACAGGTGATGGTGACGAAGGCTCGTTGTACTACCTAAAATCTTGCCACATATGTTACAGCGAAACTTTTCTTCCTCTGTGTGTGTTTTTCTATGTTCGACCAGATTATGCTGCCAAGAATATTTTTTCTTACAAGACTCACATTCGAAAGTTTTCTTTGATTTGCTATGACAGAACAGGTGATGACGACGAAGGTTGTTTGTACTACTTAAATTCTTGTTACATATATTACAGTGAAATGGGGATATCTGCCACATTCTACAATTTTCTTGGAGCTGCTGTGACAAAGCCTTTTCTTATCTATCACTATGGAGCAACAACAGCTGTGTTTATTCAGGGCAATCTGTCTGGTCTGTAATATTTCCTCTCACAAAACTCACATTTATAAGTTTTCTTCCATGAAGTAAGTCTTGCCATATCTTGCCACATACTTGACAAGCAAGCCACCAAAAAATGGTATTTTGTTTTGTTATTAAAAGTTAATATATAGGTACATTTTAATTGTTGTTGGTTGTACATAGAGTTTATACTATTACACAGTACTTTTATACAAAATCTGTTATGAAAATGATCACTCTATCAGGATCTTGCAACATATATGTTTTATTCACATAAAGTTTTCTTTGATTTGCTATGACGGAACAGGTGATGGCGACTAAGATTGTTTGTACTACTCTAAATATATTACAGCAAATATATAGGTATGGTACATTTTAATTGTTGTTGGTTGTACTTTTATATATAATACAAGTATAGATTACATTGCCCCCTCCTTAAATAAAAAATACAAGTATCCTTCTTCACCTCTTCTATCATCTATAATTCCCCCTCTTCTTCCTTCACTACACCAGGAAAATCTAAATCCTCAAATTCTTCCTCTTCTTCCTTCACTACAGCAGGAAAATCTACATCCTCAAATTCCTCCTCTTCTTCCTTCACTACATCAGGAAAATGCACATTCTCAAATTCCTTTTCTTCTTCCTTCACTATATCAGGAAAATCTAAATCTACATCATCCCTTGTCTCCTGTATGTGTGTTTTTCTGTGTTCATTCAAGTTAGTTTGCCAATAATATTTCTTATTACAAAACTCACATTTAAAAGTTTTCTCTCTTTTCTCATCACTATGGAGCAGCAACAGGTGTTTACGAAGATATCCTTTACTACTTAAATTCTTGTGACATACATTACATTGAAATTTTTCTGGTGGTGAGGATATGTGTGTTTTTCTATGTTCAACTAGGTTGTGCGGCCAAGTACATTTTTTATTACAAAACTCACATTCAAAAGTTTTCTGACAAGGCAACAGGTGATGGCGGCGAAGGCTGTTTGTATTACTTAAATTCTTTCCACATATATTACAGGGAAATTTTGTCTCCATATGTGTTTTTCTGTGTTTATTCAGGTTAGCTCGCCTATAATATTTCTTATTACAAAACTCACATTTAAAAGTTTTCTCTCTTTTCTCATCATTATCACTATGGAGCAGCAATAGGTGTTCACGAAGATATGCTGTACTACATAAAATCTTTCCACATACGTTACAGCGAAACTTTTCCTCCTGTGTATGTGTTTTTCTATGTTCGACCAGGTCTTGCGGCCAAGAATATTTTTTATTACAAAACTCACATTCAAAAGTTTTCTTTGATTTGTTATGATGGAAAAGGTTATGGCGACGAAGGCTCGCTGTACTACCTAAAATCTTGCCACATATGTTACAGCGAAACTTTTCCTCCTGTGTGTGTGTTTTTCTATGTTCGACCAGGTTATGCGGCCAAGAATATTTTTTAGTACAAAACTCACATTCAAAAGTTTTCTTTGATTCGTTATGATGAAACAGGTGATGGTGACGAAGGCTCGTTGTACTACCTAAAATCTTGCCACATATGTTACAGCGAAACTTTTCTTCCTCTGTGTGTGTTTTTCTATGTTCGACCAGATTATGCTGCCAAGAATATTTTTTCTTACAAGACTCACATTCGAAAGTTTTCTTTGATTTGCTATGACAGAACAGGTGATGACGACGAAGGTTGTTTGTACTACTTAAATTCTTGTTACATATATTACAGTGAAATGGGGATATCTGCCACATTCTACAATTTTCTTGGAGCTGCTGTGACAAAGCCTTTTCTTATCTATCACTATGGAGCAACAACAGCTGTGTTTATTCAGGGCAATCTGTCTGGTCTGTAATATTTCCTCTCACAAAACTCACATTTATAAGTTTTCTTCCATGAAGTAAGTCTTGCCATATCTTGCCACATACTTGACAAGCAAGCCACCAAAAAATGGTATTTTGTTTTGTTATTAAAAGTTAATATATAGGTACATTTTAATTGTTGTTGGTTGTACATAGAGTTTATACTATTACACAGTACTTTTATACAAAATCTGTTATGAAAATGATCACTCTATCAGGATCTTGCAACATATATGTTTTATTCACATAAAGTTTTCTTTGATTTGCTATGACGGAACAGGTGATGGCGACTAAGATTGTTTGTACTACTCTAAATATATTACAGCAAATATATAGGTATGGTACATTTTAATTGTTGTTGGTTGTACTTTTATATATAATACAAGTATAGATTACATTGCCCCCTCCTTAAATAAAAAAGACAAGTATCCTTCTTCACCTCTTCTATCATCTATAATTCCCCCTCTTCTTCCTTCACTACAGCAGGAAAATCTACATCCTCAAATTCCTCCTCTTCTTCCTTCACTACATCAGGAAAATGCACATTCTCAAATTCCTTTTCTTCTTCCTTCACTATATCAGGAAAATCTAAATCTACATCATCCCTTGTCTCCTGTATGTGTGTTTTTCTGTGTTCATTCAAGTTAGTTTGCCAATAATATTTCTTATTACAAAACTCACATTTAAAAGTTTTCTCTCTTTTCTCATCACTATGGAGCAGCAACAGGTGTTTACGAAGATATCCTTTACTACTTAAATTCTTGTGACATACATTACATTGAAATTTTTCTGGTGGTGAGGATATGTGTGTTTTTCTATGTTCAACTAGGTTGTGCGGCCAAGTACATTTTTTATTACAAAACTCACATTCAAAAGTTTTCTGACAAGGCAACAGGTGATGGCGGCGAAGGCTGTTTGTATTACTTAAATTCTTTCCACATATATTACAGGGAAATTTTGTCTCCATATGTGTTTTTCTGTGTTTATTCAGGTTAGCTCGCCTATAATATTTCTTATTACAAAACTCACATTTAAAAGTTTTCTCTCTTTTCTCATCATTATCACTATGGAGCAGCAATAGGTGTTCACGAAGATATACTGTACTACATAAAATCTTTCCACATACGTTACAGCGAAACTTTTCCTCCTGTGTATGTGTTTTTCTATGTTCGACCAGGTCTTGCGGCCAAGAATATTTTTTATTACAAAACTCACATTCAAAAGTTTTCTTTGATTTGTTATGATGGAAAAGGTTATGGCGACGAAGGCTCGCTGTACTACCTAAAATCTTGCCACATATGTTACAGCGAAACTTTTCCTCCTGTGTGTGTGTTTTTCTATGTTCGACCAGGTTATGCGGCCAAGAATATTTTTTAGTACAAAACTCACATTCAAAAGTTTTCTTTGATTCGTTATGATGAAACAGGTGATGGTGACGAAGGCTCGTTGTACTACCTAAAATCTTGCCACATATGTTACAGCGAAACTTTTCTTCCTCTGTGTGTGTTTTTCTATGTTCGACCAGATTATGCTGCCAAGAATATTTTTTCTTACAAGACTCACATTCGAAAGTTTTCTTTGATTTGCTATGACAGAACAGGTGATGACGACGAAGGTTGTTTGTACTACTTATATTCTTGTTACATATATTACAGTGAAATGGGGATATCTGCCACATTCTACAATTTTCTTGGAGCTGCTGTGACAAAGCCTTTTCTTATCTATCACTATGGAGCAACAACAGCTGTGTTTATTCAGGGCAATCTGTCTGGTCTGTAATATTTCCTCTCACAAAACTCACATTTATAAGTTTTCTTCCATGAAGTAAGTCTTGCCATATCTTGCCACATACTTGACAAGCAAGCCACCAAAAAATGGTATTTTGTTTTGTTATTAAAAGTTAATATATAGGTACATTTTAATTGTTGTTGGTTGCACATAGAGTTTATACTATTACACAGTACTTTTATACAAAATCTGTTATGAAAATGATCACTCTATCAGGATCTTGCAACATATATGTTTTATTCACATAAAGTTTTCTTTGATTTGCTATGACGGAACAGGTGATGGCGACTAAGATTGTTTGTACTACTCTAAATATATTACAGCAAATATATAGGTATGGTACATTTTAATTGTTGTTGGTTGTACTTTTATATATAATACAAGTATAGATTACATTGCCCCCTCCTTAAATAAAAAAGACAAGTATCCTTCTTCACCTCTTCTATCATCTATAATTCCCCCTCTTCTTCCTTCACTACACCAGGAAAATCTAAATCCTCAAATTCTTCCTCTTCTTCCTTCACTACATCAGGAAAATCCACATTCTCAAATTCCTTTTCTTCTTCCTTCACTATATCAGGAAAATCTAAATCTACATCATCCCTTGTCTCCTGTATGTGTGTTTTTCTGTGTTCATTCAAGTTAGTTTGCCAATAATATTTCTTATTACAAAACTCACATTTAAAAGTTTTCTCTCTTTTCTCATCACTATGGAGCAGCAACAGGTGTTTACGAAGATATCCTTTACTACTTAAATTCTTGTGACATACATTACATTGAAATTTTTCTGGTGGTGAGGATATGTGTGTTTTTCTATGTTCAACTAGGTTGTGCGGCCAAGTACATTTTTTATTACAAAACTCACATTCAAAAGTTTTCTGACAAGGCAACAGGTGATGGCGGCGAAGGCTGTTTGTATTACTTAAATTCTTTCCACATATATTACAGGGAAATTTTGTCTCCATATGTGTTTTTCTGTGTTTATTCAGGTTAGCTCGCCTATAATATTTCTTATTACAAAACTCACATTTAAAAGTTTTCTCTCTTTTCTCATCATTATCACTATGGAGCAGCAATAGGTGTTCACGAAGATATGCTGTACTACATAAAATCTTTCCACATACGTTACAGCGAAACTTTTCCTCCTGTGTATGTGTTTTTCTATGTTCGACCAGGTCTTGCGGCCAAGAATATTTTTTAGTACAAAACTCACATTCAAAACTTTTCTTTGATTCGTTATGAAGGAAAAGGTTATGGCGACGAAGGCTCGTTGTACTACCTAAAATCTTGCCACATATGTTACAGCGAAACTTTTCCTCCTGTGTGTGTGTTTTTCTATGTTCAACCAGGTTGTGCGGCCAAGAATATTTTTTAGTACAAAACTCACATTCAAAAGTTTTCTTTGATTCGTTATGATGGAACAGGTGATGGCGAAGAAGGCTCGCTGTACTACCTAAAATCTTGCCACATACGTTACAGCGAAACTTTTCCTCCTGTGTGTGTGTTTTTCTATGTTCAACCAGGTTGTTTGTACTACTTAAATTCTTGTTACATATATTACAGTGAAATGGGGATATCTGCCACATTCTACAATTTTCTTGGAGCTGCTGTGACAAAGCCTTTTCTTATCTATCACTATGGAGCAACAACAGCTGTGTTTATTCAGGGCAATCTGTCTGGTCTGTAATATTTCCTCTCACAAAACTCACATTTATAAGTTTTCTTCCATGAAGTAAGTCTTGCCATATCTTGCCACATACTTGACAAGCAAGCCACCAAAAAATGGTATTTTGTTTTGTTATTAAAAGTTAATATATAGGTACATTTTAATTGTTGTTGGTTGTACATAGAGTTTATACTATTACACAGTACTTTTATACAAAATCTGTTATGAAAATTATCACTCTATCAGGATCTTTCCACATATATGTTTGTACTACCTATGACGGAACAGGTGATTGCGACTAAGATTGTTTGTACTACAAAAAATCTCTAAATATATTACAGCAAATATATAGGTGCGGTACATTTTAATTGTTGTTGGTTGTACTTTTATATATAATACAAGTATAGATTACATTGCTCCCTCCTTAAATAAAAAATACAAGTATCCTTCTTCACCTCTTCTGATCATCTATAATTCCCCCTCTTCTTCCTTCACTACACCAGGAAAATCTAAATTCTCAAATTCTTCCTCTTCTTCCTTCACTACAGCAGGAAAATCTACATCCTCAAATTCCTCCTCTTCTTCCTTCACTACATCAGGAAAATTTAAATCTACATCATCCCTTGTCTCCTGTATGTGTGTTTTTCTGTGTTCATTCAAGTTAGTTTGCCAATAATATTTCTTATTACAAAACTCACATTTAAAAGTTTTCTCTCTTTTCTCATCACTATGGAGCAGCAACAGGTGTTTACGAAGATATCCTTTACTACTTAAATTCTTGTGACATACATTACATTGAATTTTTTCTGGTGGTGAGGATATGTGTGTTTTTCTATGTTCAACTAGGTTGTGCGGCCAAGTACATTTTTTATTACAAAACTCACATTCAAAAGTTTTCTGACAAAACAGGTGATGGCGGCGAAGGCTGTTTGTATTACTTAAATTCTTTCCACATATATTACAGGGAAATTTTGTCTCCATATGTGTTTTTCTGTGTTCATTCAGGTTAGTTCGCCTATAATATTTCTTATTACAAAACTCACATTTAAAAGTTTTCTCTTTTTTCTCATCATCATCACTATGGAGCAGCAATAGGTGTTCACGAAGATATGCTGTACTACATAAAATCTTGCCACATACGTTACAGCGAAACTTTTCCTCCTGTGTGTGTTTTTTTCTGTGTTTATTCAGGGCAATTGACCCATAGTATTTCTTCTCGCAAAACTCACATTTATAAGTTTTCTCTCCATGAAGCAACACGTGATCTCGAAGAGTCTTTGCACTACATAAATTCTTTCCACATATCTTACAGGGAAATTTTGTCCCTATGTGTGCCACATCTTTCCGCCACATATTTTACAGAGAAATTTTGGAATTACTGAATATGGTGTCTTGTCTTCCTCTTCGTCCTTGAATTGTAGCAGATTTTACTCCCTCATCAGGTAGCAATTATCAGCATCCTCGTAGTCGTCCTCCTCATCGTCCTCCTTGTAGTAGTCGTCCTCATCCTCTGGTAATTGTGGAGATATAATGTTAGTTCACCATGTTTATTCTTAATAAAAATAAAATAGTATATTTTGTTTTGTACATGGTTATAGTTACACAGTACTTTTATACTACATTCCTCCTTCACCTCTTCTCTCATTCCTCTTCTTCTTCCTTCACTATATCAGGGGAATCTACATCCTCTCCCTTTACTACCATCATCGGGTATTTTGCAATTGTCATCATCCTTCTTGTTCTCTGGGGATGTGTGTGTTTTTCTATGTCGAACCAGACCGGAAAACCAAGAATAGTTTTTATCACAAAACTCACATTTAAAAGTTTTCTTATCTTCGTTCTCTGGGGATATGTGTGTTGTTCTATGTCGAACCAGGCCGGAAAGCCAAGAATATTTTTTATTACAAAACTCACATTCAAGAGTTTTCTTAGATCTGCTATGATACAACAGATGGCGGTGAAGGTTCCATGTATTACTTAAATTCTTTCCACATACGTTACAGCGACATTTTGTCTCCTTCTGTATGTGTATTTCTCTGTGTTTATTCAGGGCAATCAGCCCATAGTATTTCTTCTCGCAAAACTCGTATTCAAAAGTTTTCTTACCTTCATTTCTATGGGTCAACAAGTGTTGGCGACGAAGGTATGTTATATTACTGAAAATCTTGTCACATACTTTACAGCGAAACTTTTCCTGTGTGTGTATTTTTCTGTGTTTATTCAGGGCAGTCGACCCATAGTATTTCTTCTCACAAAACTCACATTTAAAAGTTTTCTCTCCTGTGCTATGGATCAATAGGTGTTCGCGAAGGTAAAATGTACTACTTAAATTCTTTCCACATATGTTACATATATTACAGCAACTTTTTGTCTCCATTTTCAGGCTACTTTACCAATATCTTCTTCCTTCACCTCATAATATAATCCTCGTCGTGGCAGTGATTGGTGAATGCCAGGAAGGCAGATTATTTCCTGCGTCTATTTCGTCCCATCTGTAAAAAAAAAAAATATAGTAATCTTCATAAAATTTTTGTTTTGGCAAACCAGACCACTAGTCCGTCAACAAATTTACTCACAAAGATTTCTTTAGCTATGGTGAACTGGTGTTATTAAAAGTTAATATATAGGTACATTTTTATTGTTTGTACATAAACTGATACTAGTACTTTTTATAATAGTAATAGATTCCATTCCTCCTTCACATCAGAAAACCCTCGATACCCTCGGAACTCCTCCCTGTCATCCTCCCATTCCTCCTTTACCACATCAACTCCAGCATAAGGCATCTTACAATAATCCTCCTCGTCCTCTGGTGGAGGTGGTTGTCGTAGTGGTGGTGTAGGTAATTTACTTCCAGAGTAGATCATAGAAATCTTCTCCCATTCCCCTTCTCTTTCTTCATCCATAATAAAACTCTTCTCACATTCCCCTTCTGTTCCTTCATCAACTATATCAGGAAAATCCCATTCCTCCTTTACCACAACTCCAGAATCAGGTATCTTACAATTGTCGTCATCCTCTGGTGGTGGTGGTGGTGATGGTGGTGGTGGTGGGGATATGTGTGTTTTTCTATGTCGAGCCAAGGTTCCCGGCCAAGAATATTTTTTATTACAAACTCACATTCAAAAGTTTTCTTTAATCTGCTGTGACACAACTGGTGGCGGCGAAGATACCTTATAGCACTTAAAATCTTGCCACATATATTACAGGGATATTTTGTCTGTATATGTGTTTTTTTGTGGTTGTTTAGGCTTCCTAACCAAGGATATTTTTTATTACAAAACTCACATTTAAAAGTTCTCTCTTGACTGTGTGTTTTTCTATGGCTAACCAGCTTATGGATAAACTGGTGATGCAAGCGAAGGTTATGTTTACTACTCAAATTCTTTCCACATATATTACAGCAAAATGGGGATATCTGCTGATGTTTATAACTGTGGTTAGTCAGGTCAGTTTGCCTATAATATTTCTTATCACAAAACTCACATTTAAAAGTTTTCAAGTTTTCATCACTATGGAGTAGCAACAGGTGTTGACGAAGATATGTTTTAGAAATTTTCTTGTTACAAAGTTCACATTCTATTTTCTTTGGGCTGTGATGTAACAGGTGATTTTGAAGGTATCTTGAACTACTGAAATTCTTTCCACATAAATTACAGGGAAATGGGTTTGGGGTTATCTCCTTGTGTTTATAACTGTGTTTATTCAGTTCAGTTTGTCTATAATATGTCTTATCACAAAACTCACATTTAAAAGTTTTCTCTCTTTTCTTATCACTATGGAGTAGCAACAGGTGTTCACGAAGATATGTTTTAGTACTTAAATATTTGTCACATATGTTACAGCGAAATTTTTCTTCTTCTGTTTTTTGGTGTTTAAACTGGTGTTTGCGAAGGTATGTTGTAGTACTAAAAATCTTGTCACATATGTTACAGCGAAATTTTTCTTCTTGTGTGTGTGTTTTCCTGTGGTTATTCAGGGTAATCGGTCCGAAATATTTCTTCTCACAAAACTCACATTTCAAAGTTTTCCCTCTATGGATAAACTGGTGTTCACTAAGGTATTGTATACTACTAAAAATCTTGTCACATATGTTACAGCGAAATTTTTCTTCTTGTATGTGTGTTTTTCTCAGGGCTGTCATAATGTAATCTTCGTCATGGTAGTGACTGGTGAATACCAGGAAGGCATGCACTGCCTAATTCTTGCCTGCTAGTCTATATTTCTCCCTCAGTCTGTAAGAAAATAAAAAAATATAATAAAACAAAAATATACTTTTTGGTATTCCCCCCCAATAAAGGATTTTGTTATTAAAAGTTGATTTTTTTTGTATTGATATTTAACTAGGTTACTCTACTTGGTTGTGGGGATGTGTAGTAATTGTGTTTATTTTATGTTACAAAACTTAAATTCTGTTTTAAGCTTTGACAACTAGTGATGGCTAAGGCTGCTTTTACTACAACCAAATTCTGCCTTAAGGTCTTGAAATTCTGCCTTTTTCTTTGCTTGTTCTTCAGGGACCAGGGTTTGTAGTCGCATATCCATGTTGATTCTGGCTTTTTTGGTCGTTGCCGAGATAAATCACCAGCTAAGGGTACCGTAGGTAATTTGTGCTGTTTGTTAACAAACCAACCAAAAAAGAGGCCAGGCCCAGGCTACTTATACCCTTATAGATTATGGAGTTTTCTTGGAGGTTTGATTTTTACCTCCTCTGTGGTGTAACTGATGTTCATAAAGGCTGCGTGTACTACTAAAATTCAGGTCACATATTTTACAGAGATTCTTGTGGTGCGTTTTAATGATATGGAGCTGCAGACTGTCTTCGTTAATAAACTCTTGTTCACAGTACTCACAAGAAGAATAACGCATACAAATCTTCTGCAGTAACCTCAATCTCATCAATTCATCCATGAAGACGGAGAGTCTTATTTCCTTTTCCTCCATCTATAAAAAAAAAATATATATTATCAAAAATTCTAATTTAAAACATTTCATTTGACTGAAGATAATATTTACTTATTCTGGATTGGTGTCTCTTAGAGGAGCACTAGGTTGTAGTTTAATTTCATCTTCCTCCTCCTCTTCCTTCGTTGGCTTCGTTTGTGGTTTATCCTCAGGTAATTCTATTCTATCATCAAGTAGCTCACTTGTCACCACCTCCTCTTCCTCCTCCTCCTCCTTGTTGGTATTCTTCTTGTCATCCTCTTTTTGTAGTGGAAGTGGGATGTGTGTTATTCTGTGTTCAATCAGGCTACTAGGTAAATAAAATTTCTTGTAACAAGACTCACATGTAAACATTTTAAAGATTTCTTTGAGCTTAAAATTTTGCCGCCACATTTTTTCTATACTTAAGTAACAAAACTGTTATTCAAATCTTAGTGAATCTTTGTGTCAGGGCTTCTTGAACTAAATTTTTCTCACTTGGTTGGATAGGCGGGCGATGAGAACTCAAGGCTGTTGAATGGAGAGAGACCACTTATATAGGATATAGGCAGTAGGTAACTCCTCTCTCCTCCTTAGCTGTGTAGAAAGTATTATATTTTATAATACTTATAAAATTTTAAATGACTATTAAAATGGTATTTGAAGACTTTCTTTCTGATAACCTTATTACATATTATACAGATTTGTATTTACGTTTAGTTTTGTGTTTGCATTTGGTTTCGTGAACAATAACAGCCATTTTCTTAAAAATGGACCGGCCGGTTATACATTTTAAATACTCACTACGATGAACACATACAAACTCATTCAAATCTTACACTTTATAAGCTTGGTAAAGTTTACTAATTTCCTCCTTACATATGTGATAGTGAACCTTTATGTATCAGGGCTTTTGGTCCATAATATTTCTTATTATAAAACTCACATTTTTAAATTTTCATTGGCGGGCGCAACTGATGTTATACGAAGGATTCTTGATTTTTTTCTGGATAGGCGGGCTATGAGGAGCTCAAAACTATTACTGGCTGTTGAATGGAGAGAGGACACTTATATAGGCAGAAGGTAACTCCTCCCTCCTCCTTGGCTGTGCGGCAAGCATTATATTTTATACTTATAGGATTTTAAAATGACTATTAAAATGGTATTTGAAGAACTTTTTTTTGATAACCTTATTACATATAATACAGAGTTTGTATTTACGTTTAGTTTCGTTTGTATTTACATTTGGTTTCGTGAGAAATCAATGCCATTTACTTAAAAATGGACTAGCCGGTTATATATGTCAACTACACTCACTCACTGTCTTAATGCGCCGCCTGATAGAAAAAACTATCCATTCCTTGTTTATCTCCGGGTATTTAGTCTTCGATCGGTTGTACAAGTATTATTAAAATACCAAATCTTATCTTTCATTTTTATACCCCCAAATGTGAATATACCTCGGTAAATAATAGGACACAGCTATTATGTACTCTTGGTACATAAAATATTAAAAAGTACATAAAACTGGATAAAGGTACATAAAAATGTATTGTTATAAAATAAACTTAGCTATTTTAGATATTATGGGTGAGGATAGATCTTCGAAAAATACAAATATTATATTTTTTTTTGCATAATATTTTGTACACAATATAAAGTTTGTGTTTTACTACTGAACCTTCAATAATAATATACTACTGAACCTTTAATAATAACTAATTATTTCAGCTTCTATCTCCTCCTTTTTTCTCATATTCCTCCTTATCTTCCTCCTTCTCCTCATTTTTTATTTTTATTTTCTCCTTTACAGTTTTATCCTCCTCCACTTTGTTTATCAGAAGGGAAGACTGGAGATTTTGTGTAGAAGGAAAGTTAATACTAGTTTTCCGACGAAGATATTGCTTTTTAATGAGACGACTACGACGCCGATGACTTTCCTCTTGCATTTTCTTAGTGGAACAAAGATAATTGAACTTTGGTATTATATACTTATCCCAATTAATCTCTCCCTTCAAGTAAAAAATTTCTTTTTGTAAGTTTTATTTGACTTATAGAATATAATGCTGCATGATTTCTTAAATTAATAATTTTTATAAAATTTGATATATATTTTAAATGAGCGGAATTATACAAAACTACAGGAGAATAATGGGCACTAATTAATCTTTTTATTTCATATTGCGTCATTAATCGAGAACCATATCCACAGATATTAAGAAAATTATTTATTTTAAAAAAAACCTCAACAGTGGCCTCTTTTTGTGGGTTATATATAATATAACTATTATATTTTAAAGGATTTTTTCTAAAAATCCAGCCCATTGGAAAAATTACAGTTTGAAATATAATTCCTTCTTTATTAATACCCCAATCCCTTTCATTTTTATATATACGAAAACCATTCTCCTCGAGAAATGTAAAAACTTTTATATCGTCTATAACAAAAGTTTTTTGTTTTATTAAGAGATTAATATATTTCTTATTTCTTTGTCTTTTTAATATATCTCTTATAGCTCGTTCGATACCGGTCGAAGATCTTATATTTTCTAAACAGATTGAACAATCTTTCCACGATGAAAGTTCATGAGGATGTATTGAATAAAGAGAAGAAAGTTCAATAGAAGACAATTCAAGTTCTCTCTCTAACATCACATCTATTATTCCCTTGTAAATAATTTGTGGTATATTTGGTAACTAATAATTTGTTCCTGTGATGCCAAGTTAGTAAATTTGTGTATGAGAAATAGGAGAATAATTTTGGTGTACCCAACGTGTTTGTGCTCAAGACTAACGTGAAATGTCACTCCCGGCTCGTGTTGTGTTAATTCGGTCTTCTTACTACTCTATCTGCGCGTCCGTATTCATTTGCCAGTCGGCTTAAGACTCTCTCTCTCAAAAGAGGATGCTGGGGAGGAGGGGAGCAATTGTGTGGACGAAAGGAAGGGGAGAGGGGAACTCAAAGAAGGGGAGAAGATATAGAAGACAAAAGAAGAATGAGGTTTGAGGAAAGGGGGACTGATCGGGAAGGATAGTAGAGGATGTCTCATATCTCGGAATAAGGGAGTATGTAAGGAAAATAAGGGTGGGACTGGAGAGAGGTGGGTGGGGGGATGGAGGAGGGAGAAGGGGGGGAGAAAGAAGGGAGAAGAGAGCTGTGATTGGAGGAGGGAGGGAGGGAAGGAAGAAGGGGGGGGGGGGGGGGAAGAGTGATGAAATGGGGAGAGAGGAGACAGAAGAGGGGGGAGGGAGTCGTAAATGAAGGAAAGGAGGGGGGGAGAGGGAGGGGGGGGGGGAAGGGAGGGGGGGAGGGGGGGAGGTGAGGGTGGGGGAGGAAAGGGGGTCAAAGATGGAAGGGTATGTGAGAACGAGTTTCTTTGTTCGTTGGACACATTTTTTCAACGGGCATGGCTATTACAGATGTGCTAAAACCGGGATAATCATAGAAATTTGGGTGGAATCCTGATTTCCTATTTAAAGGAAAAACTTTCTCCAACATATTTTGAATTTATTGGTGAACCTCTTGGAGTTTGGGGAAATCTTTTAAATTTAATGTATGAAGATCCTAAAAAGTGGGCTTCTATTTTTCAATTTATGATTTTAATTACATTTATGCCGGCATATTTTAATATGTATATGAAAAATATGAACAAGAACAAACGTATTATTATAATGGAAAGATCAATACATAGTGGATTGTGTTTTGTCGACTCATTAAATCGAGAAGAAAAAATATCTGATACAGAAAAGACAATTTACGAACACGCCAATGAACAATTAAAACCATATTGCCATTCAAACTTAAATATTTATTTGAAATGTCAACCCCAAATTTGTTTTCAACGAATAGGAAAAAGACAAAGAAAGGGAGAACAAAATATATCATTATTATATTTAAATAATTTGCACGAATGTCATGAAAATTGGTTATCTTCAAATTCTACTACAGTTGATATACTAGATCATAATGATAATGTAGATATTGTGGGGACGAAATTGGTTGATATTTTAAAAAAACATCAAGAATATCCAAACATAAATAATATTTTAGCTGATACCAGAAAAATATTTTGTAAATAAAATGTGTAAAACCTTATAGTTTCAATGTATCTATAATTTCAGAATTCTTATTTAAGAATTCTATAATATTTTCTTGTTTCTGGAGATCTTTAAATAGCATTGATAGAGATAAACGTTGTTGTTGATTATCGGCAATATTCTCTTTATTATAAGCTCTAATTATCTGCAGTAACATATTATACCATTTTCTTCTTATGGGTATATCGGTGGTTGGTGTATTATTGACAGTGACAGTTGTATAAATTTCAGAATTGTTTTTTGTATTATCGGAAGTAATATCTTTTACTGGTAGCAAATTACTACACATATTTATAACTGTTACTATACCATAAAATGTTGGATAAATAAGTACATTTTCTCTTGACAACCTCTTCCTTTTATTAGTTTGTTGTCTCTTTATTTTTCTATTAAAAGGTATAACGAAATATTTATTAGAGTAATAAGTCTTTATTTTCTCACTCCCCTTGGTATAGTTAAATGGGTCAGATAAATTATCCTCTACATAAGAACTAGTCGGAATTACATTAATAATTTTTGGTAGAGATGGAGATTGTGATAACGGTGATGATGGTGATGGTGATAGTGGTAGTATAGTACTTCTTGTTTTCATTATTTTATTGGGTATAATTAATGTTGGTGGAAATTGCGAAAAGTCGTCTCTTTTTTGTTTTTTGGGTCTCCTTAAAGGAGTTTTTGGAGGAAGAATAAATGCTTTTTCTGAAGGAATATATAATCCCCCCAAATCAATAAACTTTACCTTCAATGGTGTTGAAGATAAGTTAATGAACACATTATAAGGATGTATATCGTAATATGTACCACCCAAACAATCTCGAGCAATTTGTAATTGAATACGAATTAATTCTCTAGCGACTTGATTTAAGAAATGCTTACGTTTATACATAAGAGAATAGGTTTTCACTGCCTTTTTTAAAATGACCCAATCAGGAGGGTGTAAATACTCCATATCTATAAAACTTAAGTGTGTGTCATTAGTGAATCTTGTTTTATATTTTATTTCATCAACACTCAAAGGAACATATGGCGAACTTTTTTCGCTTATTATTTCACCACTGGGATTATGTAATACTTTGGATATGCTATGATTTTTAATTGCGCGATATATTTGAACGAATATTTCTTTACATAAAGTAGATGATAGTCGACTAATATTATATAATTTACGTAACTGATCTTTTTCATCGTAGAAATATTTTCTGGCAACTAAATGAGTTCCCCGAAATTGTTTAGTTAGTTCTGAGTTTTTCTTTAAAAATTCAGTTGTCCAGGGATAATAATGTCGGAATTTTTTCCATTTTCTTGGAAGATGTGGATCTAAAATTTCTTTCATAGGAACTGCTACAATCTTTACTTTACCATAGGAACCGGAACCTAAATGTTTAATTTCATTGCCTAAGGGAAAAGAACATTTTTTTCCTTTCTGTTTTTTTAATGGTTCACGAATTAGAGTAGAGTCCAAGGAGTCTTTTTTGGCAACAAAACTTATTTCTGGAAGGGGAAATAATGTGTTATTCAGCATATTTGTGGTAGTAGTAGTATTGATATTTTTAGTGCTTATGAGAGTAGTATTCTTAACCATTATATAGTTTATATATATTTTTTAATTTTTAAATGCTTTTTATAAATTAAAAAGTAATGTAAAATTGTTTGCTCCTTCGTAGTATTATAAAACCTAACCACCAACTCAGTTCCGGTGTGGTCACACAGTGGCTTTAGTATAAATATGGTCCCATCCCACCACCACTTTACACATAAAAGCCCTGTTCCGTGGTAGTGTAGTGTAATATTGTAGGTATATAATAATATAAGTTTTAATTCTAAATTAAGATTGTTAAAATTTATATTAAAGTTTGTTTACAGTATAATAAAACTTTTCAGGTAACATGGAGAATCACTTTAAGGAAAAGGATTCCATTCCTCTTCAACTGCCCCCTACAGAAATAGAAACTGACTGTGTTACTACTGTTGAACAGGGCTCTGACTTGGACACTGGTTCTGCTGCTTCTGAACTGAGCTCTGAGGGTGGTGCCGTTACTGATTCAGGAACTGGTGATAAGAGCTCTGATACTGATGGTGCTGTTGCTGCTACTGCTGAACAGAGCTTTGAGGGTGGTGCCATTGCTGACTCAGGAACTGCTGAAAAAAGCTCTAATATTGGTGGTTCTCTTGCTGACTCGGATATTGGTGGTGGTAAAAATTATTTAACCACCCCCAGGCCCAATTTTGTAAAAAATGTAATGGCAAAAAGGGAAAAAAAAAAAAAAATCTTGCTGGAAATCTATCCCTATGTGGAAATTCTGCTTTGGAACAAATTACTAACACTACTGGTTTATCTGTACCTGTTGTAGATCACAGTTTGAACGGGTGGCACAATTAGGCCCAACACCAGGTCCAGATAAGGTATTCTTTCACTTTCAGTTGTACTAATATTTATGAAGAAATACATTTTTTTTAATTTTATTTAACTGTAATCTATAATAATAAAATTTAGAAGAAAGCTTTGTTACAATATATAAATTAATAGTTTTGATAACAGTAAATTTAGCATTTATTAATTTTCACCAATTTTACCCATTACTATTATAAAATTTCTAAAATGATACTAATTCTGCTGAACAGAGCGCAGGGACTGGAACTGGTTCTAATAATTCTGCTGAACAGAGCTCTAATACTGGTGGTGCTGCTGCTGACTCAGATATTGGTGGTGGATGACCCAACAATACTAGCCATAACAGACATTTTATATGGAACTGCTGAATTAGGCCCAATACACCAGGTCCAGATAGACAATTCTTTCGTAGTTGATAGATTGTACTGTCTCCCAATACCAAATTTTAATATACTAAATTTTAATAAAGTATGTATGAAAAACTTTCGTAGTTGATAGATTGTACTGTCTCCCAATATCATATTTTAATAAAGTATGTATGAAAAAAATTGCATTTTGTTGTTAATTTTATTTAACATATATTGTAATATTAATTAAACAATTGAAAGAAGCCTTTCTTATATTTTACCAACATATATTGTAATATTAATTAAAAAATTGAAAGAAGCCTTTCTTATATTTTACCATATAAAAATTAAAAAATTAATAGTTTTTTATGTATTGAAAATAATTTGAGGCAATTACATACTCCTGAAGTATACATTCACAACTTCTCACACTAGTAAATTTTTTGTTTTTAGTATTAGATGCAACAATACTAGCCATAACAGGCATTTTATTAATTTTTATAACAGAACCAACTTTATAAATCCTATTACCCATGTTAGCAAATTTCGCAGTTGGGTGTCCATAAATATATTCACCAAAACTGTTGTAAGATAAAATATTAAATTCTCTAAGTTTATGATAATTGAATCCTGGATAACGCAAATAGGTTAAACATAAATTTAAATATGTATCTTGAAGTAAAGGTGCATTAAATACCTCTTCAAGATGAGAAACAAAAATGGAAAATCCATTTATATGAACATCCTTCAATATTGACCAAACTTTGGAATAAGGCTGATATGGAGGAGGGGGTAGTTGATAGGGAGAAGGAGGAGGTTGATCGGGAGGAGGTTGATGGAGAGGAAAATTTCTACCTTCTTCAATTAATTCGAATATCTCAGTCTGCCGCTGTTGCTGTTGTTTTTGCATTTCATTTTCCTTTTCTTGTTCTTGTCGTTTCTTTTCCTCCTCTTCTTGTTCTTGTCGTTTCTTTTCTTCCTCATGTTCTTGTTCTTGTTTCTTTTCCTCTTCATCCTGAAACAATTGCTGCTGATACTGTAGTTGCTGCTGTTGTTGCTGCTGTTGTAAAAAAAAATGTTGAAAATCATAAGTATCTAATTGATGATAATTTTCCTGTTCCTCTTCTTGTTCCTGTTGTTCCTCTTCTTGTTCCTGTTCATTAACAGTATGTGGATTCTCCATTATTATTAAGATATTATAAGGTCGGTAACTAAATATACACTTATGGGCGGGCTGTGGGATTCTTAGCTCGCTTACTGTGTGTTGTTTAGTAAAGAATGTCAACGAGACGTACATCAAATATACTCAAAGGAGGTGACAGAATTGATTTTTTCTCTAAAATAGGTAAATTTGATTGTTCCTCAATTTGTTTATCATCTATAACACAATAGGTATTATTTCTACAAAAAATAATAAATTGAGGAATTAGTTGTTGTAAGAGAACTGATTGACGGAAAACATTTTTTAACATAAGTAATACACATTTTTCTTTACTAGGAAATGGAAGAGGAGATTTAGGATTTTTACTAAACCTGAAAAAAATTTTGCTACTAATAGACAAAAGTGATTGAAATTTTATGGGACATATTAATGTTGGAATATCAATATACCATATAATGTGATATTGAAAAAGGGAATATATTCTTTTTCCCCTATCTTCTAAACATAGGGTATTAAAGTAATCTTTCTGTTTAAAATCATTTATAGGGTAAACAGATGATGTATATGTAATTAGAGGATATTTCTGTTTAACGATAATAGAAAAAGTTTCAGGATAATTACTATAAAATATCTTGCTACTCATTTTTTTATTTTTTTAATTTTATACATTCATCACAATAATGATGGGTTTCTATTAATTCATCAGCAAGTCTACAATAGGTTGAAGCTTGTAATAGCCACAAGTTTTTGCATTTTTTCCCACATTTATAACAACTGTTATGTTTTTTAGTAATTATAACATCGATAATTGATTCGTCCATATCTGAATTAATAGATGAATTGTCATTCAAAAGTGAATACCTCCAAAGCTTTACCTGTGTTTCAACATTTTGTTGTTTCGGATTTTCAAAATCTTTACCAAAATAATCCGATACATACCCCATTAGTGGTTTAATATACGAATCTGCTAAATCTAATATTCCATTACCACAATAAAAGTTCTCATAGTATATTAAATTATATTTTGTGGATTGCTGCATGTTGCCGCTGGCGTCATTATTTTTTTATCGAATAATTTATAAAAACTTTCTTATAAACTAACTTTCTCTTTTTTATTCCAATTTTGTTAAAATATATTTAATACAATTCCGTATATCATCCCCTTTTTGTTTATTTAAACTTATATAAAGAATTTTAAGATTAATTTGTTCCGCTAACTCTTTTTTTTTAAAATCACGATTAATTTGTGTAATATCAGTAAAATGTGTTGGTCCTTGAATTTCTATACCTAAACATATTTCGGGGAAATATAAATCAATTTCGAAACGTTTATTGTAATTAAATAAACCGCGCCTATTAACCTCAATTATTGGTAGTTTGTTGGTTTGTTTATTCAATTCTTTAATAATTCGTTTATACACTTCAATCTCACTTTTACTTTTAAAATACATTTTTTTTAAAGTGTAAAGAGTAAAACAGTAAAACAAAGTAAGTATTACTAATAATTAATATACTATAATGGAATTAACAACAATTGACAATTTTCTCAAACAATATGAACGAATTAGTTGGTATAAGAATTTTGATGACGACAAAAATGATGAACTTTACAACCTTGATGTAATATGTAATCTAATTAATAATATTGAGACTACACAAAAAAAAGTCCTCTTAGACGAAGAAGTACTTCATAAGACGCATACTCCAATAAGCCAGATTCAATCGACAATGGAATTCAGTAAACCCTCAAACTCTAATCTTACTGTAATGGATCCTAATGGTGATAGAGATAACTGTAAAGAAATTAATCTTTTGAAGAAATTTGATTTTCAACGCATCAATAATATCTTAGGATCTTTTAATATTTTTACACGGCCACAAAATAGAAGTACTGTAAAAAAAGAAAAAAAAGTTGTTGAACCAACAACAGAAACTAAGGAAGAGGGAAATATTCAAACACTCAAAGAATGTGTTTTTGTAACATTTATTAATCCTGAAAAAGAACTCAAACTAAATTCTCGTCTGCATACCTCTGTAAAAGAATTAACCTCTTTAACCACAGCAACTATAGCCGTATCATCAAGAATAGTTAAGAGGCCTTAAACTATAGAAAATACGGCAATATATATTGATTATGCATATAATGACAATTCAAAAACTCACTCTCCAAATAGATTTCTATTTATTCCCTTTAATAGAAATGATCAATTATTTGTTCCTTTTTGCGAATGGAAAGAAAAGAATGGTGATTATACATCAGTATCTTCCCATACATTGGAGTTGATGCATAATATTATAAAAACCTCGAAATTAATAATGGTGGATTGTGGTTCATATTTCAGAGAAGTTGATATTATGTCGATTATGCAATTTTGGATATCAGCCCAAATCACAATTGACAATGATGACACTAGCAAAGCGAAATATTTAATCTGGAGTAAAAAAATTACAAATAGCAAATTGGCATTGAACAACATTAAACTTTTTTACCAAACGTTATTTTCAAAATCCACTATCCCAGAATGGAAACAATTTCAAGAAAAATGTCAATTGGAAAACAAAGTGACGTCAATTAGAAAAATAATGAAGAAATACCCAGTAAAGCAATATCCTCATATTAATAGTTTTATTGAAAATAAAATCGGGGAATTAACATTAGGACATGAACGTTGGTTCAACGATCTCATTAGTATTGTTCCTACTGTAAAGTATCCGGAATCTTTACATATTGCCATTGATACTACATATAATATTAAAATAACTACATCTTCATGGGTCCATGAAATTGGAACTCATTTTGTTCGTTTTTCACTGTCTACCAATACAATTGGCATTAACAACAACAAAATCTCAGTTACATTTCCAGAAGATGTTGAGTCTTCTCTTATTGAGGCGATATTCGCCGACATATTTCAATTTGAAAAAAAAACATGGTGTTCCAAAGTTAGGTTTGTATTAAAAAAATATTCTGATAGTAATAGACAATATTTTAAATGTTTTACTCATTCTTTTATTATGAAAAATATAACAAATATAAAATTTTCTGATGATGAACTGAGTTGTGATTTTATTATGCAAAAAATGTGTTATTTTTATTAAAAATTCTGAATTGTATTGTATTATTTTTTTAATTTATTTTTGAAGTTTCTTTTATTAGTTATTAGGTTAATTATACCTAAATAAAATTTGCAATTATTATTTATTGGAATATAAGATTTGGATATTACATTAGTATAAGTATTGAAATATTTTTGATGAAATACCCTTTCAAAGTAATTGTTTGGTGCACTTAATCCCTAATTGCTTGACAACAGAAATCAAGAGATCCTTGTTCTTGAATATCTTTTGCGTTTACCTGTGGTGCACTTAATCCCTAATTTGTTGACAACAGTAATCAAGAGATCCTTGTTCTTGAATAATGTTTGAAACAGATGCACTTGCCTCCTCAGGGTGTTTACCTCCTCTATAAGTTTTAAGTCAGCCATACTGCCCAAGCAAAAATTCTGTACAGGCTCTAAGCCAGCAGCACTTAAGTGATAAACACAAATTTTCTTATACCCCGGCTCTAAGCCAGCAACATTTTTCTCGGAGTCCGGTAGTGGTCGCTTATGGGAGACTGTGGTAGACGATGCAGTAGCACTACCTATATTATGGCAGAATTCGAGGACCTCGTTCTGTATTCCCGTAGCATCTCCTCCCAGCTTGTTTGGGACACTATTCTGGTTTACCTCTAAGGTCTTGGATTTATTAAGACAGGGTGGTATAATCGTTGTTATCACGGGCCTAGAGGCGACCAGAGTAGATACCCTGCTCAGGTTGAGAGCGATTGTGTCGACCGATGAGTTCTTTGGGCCGCCACTATCCGGAATACGCACAAGAGATTTGACTAGATCACCCTCATCATGTGGGGCAACCACAATTGTTCTGATTGATTGTTTGGGGTTGTTCAGACCAGTCTGAAATATAAAATATTAATTTAGTATTATACTGTACGACGCACTGCATTATAATATCACCAATACAAAACTTTTAAACATTGCAGAATACACAACTTTAAAAAATAACAGTGAAACCAACCTAGTTTGTTTATACCCTTTTTGTGTATGTCTTCTCAACTGTTAATCCATTCTTTATATCCGTACACTGTTGCACCATCACACCCCACAACTTTTAAAACGTAACTGTAAAGTTCTTAGCCCCGCCCATTCTAGCCCAACAAACCCCTCCATCTCATCCTTTTTCCTTCCCTCCCTCCCTCCCTCCCTCCCTCAATTGTAAAATATTATATACACAACTGTAAACGAAACAGAAACAGGACGACTGACAGAAATAATAAATTTTTGAAGATTACAAATTTTATATTTTATAATTGGGATGGAGGAGGAATACAAATAATGATAATGATATTAGTAAGATAACACATTGTAATAATATAATAATTCTTGCGGGCATTCCATTTCTATCTCTTTCCACACTATTGTATTGTAATAACGATGTAGAATCATAGTGTCATATGTTAATTGGTTTAAAATTTCATAAGATTTTTTACGAGTACAATCGTCATCTCCAAAAATATAATTGAACAATTCATCATCCCATTCCTCAATATATTCTTCAATATTTCCGTCAACTAATTGATAATTTAACCAATCTCGTATTTTTTCTTTATTACAGACTGAAAGAAGTCCCCCTTTTATAAGTTTCTTCACATCATCTATAAAATCAGGTTTACATAGTTTTTTCACAAGAATGTATATTTCAAACTCACACATTATGTTAGACTTCAACTGCATTGTACCCTGTTTGGAAAGGTATTATTTCTTTCTACATAAACATACGTACTTTTATATTAATAAAATAATAAAAAATAAATATAGGACAAGGAGGAAAATTAAATTGTAATGTATGTATATTTTTATTGAATACATTTCTCATAAAGCATTTTTTATGACATATCCACATTAGGGGGTTACGGGGTTACTCCTCGTAATTAACACTCCTTCTTCCAATTTTTGGTATTGTAATAACGACCTAAGACAAATTTGTCATGGAATTGCCATATAAATGATGGGTCATGTTTGAAGTCCTCTTCTACTCCTGGGAACATATAATCGAACAATTCATCATCCCATTCCTCAATGTATTCTTCAAGCTTACTGTCATTGTCAACTTCAACTTCTTGATATTTTAACCACTCTCGTATCATTTCTTTATTACCCGCTGAGAGAGGTTTTGGGGGTACCCTTTTTCTGAAAAATTTCTTCACCTACATAATTTTTAAAATCCAATTTACTCATATTATAAATGCTGTAAAAGTATTCTTTCTCTGTCATTATTTCTGATGTGTGGGATGGGATTTGTAATATCAAAGTATGAATTCATTTCTACTTACGATATCCTTTTATAAACCCTCAATAAATAAAAATAATAAGTTTGTAATATTTCTTGATAATCCTTGATAATCCCACTACAAATAAAGAAAAAAGAAAAATTAAAAAAAACTATGCGATGAAGCTCCAATAAATATGCGAATCAAACAAACAAACAAGGAGGCAATGTATGTATATTTTTATTAAGTACATTTCTCATAAAGCATTTTTTATTACATATCCACATTAGGGGGTTACGGGGTTAGTCCTTGGGATAAACACTCCTTCTTCCAATCTTTTGTATTGTAATAACGACCTAAGACCAATTTGTCATGGTAGAATTGCCATAAAAATGCTAGACATTTATGTGTACCGTCGTCTTCTCCTGGGAAAATATAATCGAACAATTGATCATCCCATTCCTCAATGTATTCTTCAAGCTTACTGTCATTGTCTACTTCAACTTCTTGATATTTTAACCACTCTCGTATCATTTCTTTATTACCGGCGGAGAGAGGTTTGGGGGGGTACTATGTTTTTGAAAATTTCTTCATCTACATAATTTCTAAAATCCAATTTACTCATATTATAAACGCCGTAAAAGTATTCTCTTTGACAATTTCTCTGTCATTATTTCTGATGTGGGATAGGATTTATAATATCAAAGTATGAATTCATTTCTACTTACTATATCCTTTTATAAACCCTCAATAAATAAACATAATAAGTGTTATTCCATTTATCAAATGAATGAAACTGAAATACATAATCTCTTGAAACAATATCTTGATAATCCTTAATAATCCACTACAAAATAAAAAATTATTAAAATATTATAGATAAAGAAAAAGAAAAATTAAAAAAAAAACTATGCCGATGAAGCTCCAATAAATATGGGAATCAAACAAACAAACAAGGAGGAAGATTGTGTATATATATTTTTATTAAGTACATTTCTCATAAAGCATTTTTTATTACATATCCCAATTAGGGGTTACGGGGTTACTCCTTGGGATAAACACCTCCTCTTCCAAAATAAAGTATTGTAATAACGATGCAAAACCAATTGGTCAAGGTAGAGTTGCCATAAAAATGGTAGACATTTATGTGCACCGTCGTCTCCTAAAATATAATCAAACAATTCATCATCCCATTCCTCAATATATTCTTCAATTCTTGATATTTTAACCACTCTTGTAATATTTCTTTACTACCGGCTGAGAGAGGTATTATTTTTAGGAAAATATTATTATCTATATAACTTTTAAAATCAAATTTACTCATATTATAAACGTAGTAAAATATCTGTAAATCCTTCTCTAATATAGGCATTATTTATTATGTGGGATGGGATTTGTAATATCAAAGTATGAATTCATTTCTAGTACGATATTCTTTTATAAAAGCCCTCAATAAATAAAAATAATAAGTTTTTGTATATCAAATGAATGAAACTGAAACTGAAACAAATAATCTCTTGAAACGATATCTTGATAATCCATTACAAAATAAAAAATTGCTAAAATATTATAGAAAAAGAAAAAAGAAAAAATTTAAAAAAAAAAATGCGATGAAGCTAAATGGAATACTAATTTATTTTCAACACTTCCCTATAAACCTTTTTTTTGTAAAACATGTTATAATCTTTATGAAAATATAACAAATAATGATAACAATGCCAATAACACCATTTATTCTATAAATTTTCTAAAAAATTATTTGTATAATGTAAAACATAATGGTATATTTCTAAATAAAGCTTCTCATGAAGCTTTTATGGGAACATTATGTCTAAAATGTGATAATACTCCTCCAGTATCATCTGTCTTAATTTATATTCATAAACCTTATAAACATATAATATACTCCAATGAAGTACGTGAAGAGTGCTATCTCCAGGAATTGAAAACAAGGGAAGCAATCGCTGTATATTCCCAACATATTATATTTGATTGTCCCATTTGTTTAGAAGAAAAACAAGAAAACCCCGTTATTTTTTCTTGCGGTCATTGTCTCTGTAAGAATTGTTACAGCACATTCTTACAAAACCGCCAAATTTCAGAAAACCAACTTAAATGTATGCTATGTAGAATATGTGTTATAGTTCGTGCTCCATCTGGTATAATTTATTAAGGTGAGAATTGTTAATATTCCTCCAAAAACATATAATTCATACTCCATCCGGTTTCCGGTTTCAATTTATTAAGGATCTTAAAACTTCTTTATGACATTTAACAGTTTCAGTTAGAAATATATAACTTCGTCGATAATCAACCATATTACGATTTATCTTCAATAGTTTTTGTACTGAAATTTGCTTTTCACCAAAAATAATTAATGGTGAAAATATGTGTGGTTGTTGTTGTTTAATTCTCATATCTAAAATTAGTTTTAAAAAAAGAACACCATCTTTTTGAGATATGTCTATTGCTAAAGAAATAGAATTGAAATTTAGATAGGGGTTTAAAAATGATGTATTATTAGTATAATCAATAATATTATTAATTCCATTATAAATATAAAGAAAAGAAATATTATTTGCTTGATTATTTTGGCTAATTTTAAGATGTTCCATTTTCGAAAGAACTTGTAAGGATTCTTGTTCTATATATGGTATTTTCTCTAGAATGTAGTTCAGTGCTAATATCACAGATTCCTCTAGAAGAGAAATGGGTGTTTTGTGAATTGAAAGCATCCTTAATAAAGTCAGAGATTTGTTGATTGTTAACTTGGTGGTCAATACCGTAGAATTTTCCATTAACAATATATAAATTTACAGCTAAGGTTGAAAAACATTTGGGACACGTTGTCACCGTTTCTTTGTCGTCGTCGTTGTATTTAATTTCTAACCAAGAATAAAAATCCATACAGTGTAAACAATAAAATAAAGGTAGTGTATTTGTTAAGGTATCCATTTTTTTTTGTGTAATTGGGTTTTTTTAATATGATTTTTACTATAAATACAATGATGAGGTACAGTAATTATTATTAATAAACTACACACAGACAGATTATTATATCAAGATGTTAAACAGACAAATTAAGACAACTAAACAAATACCAGACCAAAACAACTTTGTCAGTGGTGCTCCTTCTCCTCAACATAAACGTTTTCTTGATAAAAAGTCATCTCCGCTTCCAATTCCTAAAAGACAATCATCTTTTTATCACCGCCCACCATCACCAACATCATCAGTAGCATCTACAGTAGCAACAGCAGAAATTAATTTTACATCTCCTCCTCCAACTAGAAATACGTCAGTTTATTCTAATGAAGAAGTGATTCCAAAGTCTTCAATTTATTTTAGTACAATGGAAATAAATAATAAAAAAGAAGAAGTAATTAGTATAATAGAGGCTGTTCTATCTGATGTTACCTCCAAGAACAACGACGACTCCTACACTAATTTGTATGGTGGTTTACCCAATGAACTACAACACCTAAATTCTATGATGACAGTTCGAGAAAATCAATTGAAAAATAAAATATATATGGATTCTATATTATCTCAATTTACTAAAAAATGTAGCGACCCAAATAATTATCAACCTTCTTTAAAATTAAAGATTTCACAAATGGGAGCTGTAAATAAAATGAAAAGATATATTATTGTCGATAGTTCTCTTAGAGAATTAAATGTTCATTTATTGGAAGTAAAGTGTCGTCTTTTTTCGGGTGGTGGACATTATAAAGAAGTGGTGAATAAAATTTCTAATATAGAATTCGACGATGATATTAATAAAATTATACAACTGAAGTTAATTGAACCATTAATAAAAGAATTAACCGACATTCACGGTGAAAATTTAATACAACCCACCAAATGGAGTGTTTCAATGTACGCAGATCCTCATAGAAACAAGAAATGTCCTCTTCCATGTAAGGATATCCTATCTAACAAAGACCCACAATATCAATACGAATGCCTAATGAGCCGCATTAATTTGGGAGTACATTTTTTTCCTTTTATAAAGACTACCACCACCACCACTACCATCTCAGCCTCTGTTGATGTAGAAAAAGAACTGAAAATTATCAATAATACTCCATTGGGTGGTTTAGTACTTAAACCCAATGGAAAATCCATATATGGTATAGGATCCAATTTAGTAAATATCGAATCAGAAACATTTGTAGATACTCAAAAACAAAATACTTTTCTTGTTAATGCTTTAATTTCATTTGGTTTAAATTTCATTGGAGTTCATGAAGGCAATTTAATATTATATTTGTCCTATTTAAATAGTGTATATTATTCAGATGTTCCTATGGATAATATTTCAACAGCACCACAGCAAATAAGACAAATACTTAAAACATCCAAAGATATCAGGAGAGCTATAAGTAAAAAGTATACTGTAACTATAAGTAAAATTATTAGAGAATACAAAGAGACAAATAATGATTGTTTTTATAGAGGGTTTAAAAGGGAAACTGCCGACCTGTTGGAAAGGGAAACAGATGTTTGTGAATTTGAAGAAACAGGAGGAGAATTTGAGAATATTAATCAAAGAAATAATTATGAAGGGGCTGAGGATGAGGAAGAAGAAGATGAGAATGAGGAGGAGGAAGAAGATGAGTAAATGTTATTGAGTAAATGTTATTGTTTATATAAAAATGAATTATAATAATGAGGAGTATTTTAAATTCTTAAATATTTTACAAAAAAACAACTTGCATCAATTAAGATTTATTTATTATATATTTGATAGGCTAAGACTTTTATGTTTTAATATTTCAACAGAAATAAAATTAATGTCTATTTATACTTTAGAGTTTCAAAATGTTGCCCATTCTATGAAAACATATAATCATTTAAAGTTTTTAAATTATCTAGCAACACATGATACTCCAGTTTATGTGGTAACTCACGATAATAATAAAAATAATAATAAAAATCTTATGACTATTACTAAAGATGCATATTTTCATTTGGTTGCAATAAAATACATAATAAGTTTCATTTTAAATTTTGAAAATCATTTATTAGAATATTTACAATTACTAAAACATAAATTATCTATAATAATACAGAGTATGAATCATTTTGTAAATATTTTCAATTTATTTTTCAACAGTGGTAATGTATGAGGAGGAGGTCTTTTCTCCCAAACACAAAATTATTGTTAGTTACATATAAGTTTCTTCCATTTTAAATTTGGGAATAATTTATTAGGAATAATTACTAAAACAATCTATAACAATAATACAAAGTATGAATTATTTGGTAAATATTTTCAATTTACTTCAGTGATAGTAGTAAATGTCGTTAATTTTTTTACATTTTTTTTTATTTTAACATTCTTATTGGTGCCTTCCTCTTTCTTTTCTTCCTCTTTTGTTTTCTTTTCTTTCCCTTCTATTTCTATTTGATCCTTAAATTCCTTGCCTTCCTCATCCTTTATAATATTCTTCCCCACATTTTCACCTGCTGCAAGATCTTTTTTGGGGAGGTATTTGTCTAATTCTTCTTTCTTCTCATTTAAAAAAACTTCTAATTCTTCTTCCTTCTCATCAAAAAAATCTTCTAATTCTTCTTTCTTCTCAATAAAAAAATTTTCTAATTCTTCTTTCTTCTCAATAAAAAAATTTTCTAATTCTTCTTTCTTCTTCTCCAAAAACACTTCAACTTCTTCCTTTTCCTCCTTATCCCAAAAAACTTCACCTTCTTCCTTTTCTTCCTCATCAACTTCTTCCTTTTCCTCAACTTCTTCTTTTTCCTTCTCACTAACTTCTTCCTTTTCCTCAACTTCTTCCTTTACCTCAACTTCTTCCTTTATCTCCTCAGTAGCTTCTTCCTTATCAACTTCTTCCTCCTTATAAACTTCCAGTTCCTTTTTTTTCTCATCAACTTCTTCCTTTTTCTTCTCATCAACTTCTAATTCTTCTTCGTCTTTCTTCTCATCAACTTCTAATTCTTCTTCGTCTTTCTTCTCATTATTAACTTCTAATTCATCTTTGTCTTTCTTCTCATTATTAACTTCTAATTCATCTTCATTAACTTCTTTATCAACATCTATTTCCTTCTTAACATCTTTCTTCTTTTCTTCAACTTTGTTCTTTTCTTCTTCATTCTTCTTTTCTTCAACTTTATTCTTTTCTTCAACTTTATTCTTTTCTTCTTCTTTCTTCTTTTCTTCATCAATCTTCTTTTGGGGTTTTTCGAATTTTCCTTTCTTAACTCCGTAGTGCCGTGTGAAACAGTGTGACTCTTCACCTTCACTCTCTTCCTTTTTCCCCTTAAATTTCTTTACTAATTTTCCATCTTTAAATTCCCTCGTAAATTCCCTCTCTTCACTCTCTTCCTTTTCCATTTTATCTTCAATTCTCCTCTTTTTTTCTTTTACTGTGTTATATATTGTTTTGGTTAATTGGGAAATTGGTTCAGTAGGCAAAGGCATCTTAGTTTTCCTTAATTCAGAACTAAGATACTGTTCCATTTAAAGGCTGCTACTGTTAACACACATACAATCACCACCAATATATACCTCCCAGAGCTCGCGAGCGCGCACTCTCAAGAACCTTCAGGCTAGCTGTGTGCAGGTTTTTTGTAAGAAGTAAAAATATTTGAGAGCCAGACAATCATATACGATATAACAACAAACAATAAATCCGACAAAGTTAGAAGATTTTTATACTAACCGTATTCATTCTCAAACCTTAAGCTGTGTGATTATTTAATTTTCTTTAACACTGAAATTTTTTTAGCTGTAGTGTGGATATATATTTTCTTCTTCTTATACTACATAATTGGGAACTTTGCACATTAAATCTCGGCGTTGACAGTTTTTCCTTAAAAAAATACATTATAAAAATGGATCAAGTTTTTCATTTTCAAAAAATAGGAGAGGAACAAACAATATACTAATAGAATTCATTCTCACCCCTACGGCTAGCTGTGTGATTATTTATTTTCTTTAACACTGAAAATATTTATCATTTTACAACTCATCTTAAGGTGGTCATCACTTTTATACAATTGTGCAAACTAATGTTAAAAAGCAATAATAAAATATGGAAACTTATGTTAAATTATATACATCATTGCTATTTAGTCTTAAATGGCAATGGGGCTGCCGACTAAGACTTATTGGGTAGTTTTCACTATTTAGTGTGACATATATATATATATATTTATATATATATATATATATATATATATATATATATATATATATATATATATATATATATATATATATATATATATATATATGCTGGTAACCACAAGGAAAGAAGAAAACACGAAGTTCCCAAGCGCTTTCGTGTAATTCACATCTTCAGGGGTGAGTAGAGACTGTACTCACCCCTGAAGATGTGAATTACACAAAAGCGCTTGGGAACTTCGTGTTTTCTTCTTTCCTTGTGGTTACCAGCATATACCTAGATCACGCGTACCTACAGTGATTTACTTGCATATATATATATATATATCATATATAATATATTAGATATATATATATATATATATATATATAGTATATATATATATATATATATATATATATATATATATATATATATATATATATATATATATATATATATATATATATATATATATATATATATATATATATATATATATATATATATATATATATATATATATATATATATATATATAGATATATATATTAGGGTGTGTCATACGGAGCCGAATTTTTTTTTTTGAGTTTGAAAAATCGGCCCATGGTATTAATGATGTAGTTCTATGTGCAGAATCATGTGATATCTTCAGATTTGAAAAGTTTTCATTTTTTGCTAGGTAAATTTTAACTTGAAATCTTATGAAAATTCAGTATTCCCACCCTTTTACCAACACCACTAAATAGCTTATTTAAAGTAAAGTAAATGCATCAGGTTAATTTATTAGGATGAAAATGATTCAGAATAGTGAAACGAATGATCTTGACACATTTATTAAATTTAATATTCCTTTAGAAAACAAAATCATCAAATACAAAAACCGGTTTTACTACTACGACCCGTTGTTGCTGCACACCATAGAGAACATGTCTTTCTTGCTTCTGTTTCTACTCATCACCTCCCTGCTGACCACCTGAGCTCGGATGTAGCCTTCCCTCCTCTCCTGGCTGTACAAGTGACTGCGGGCCTCGCTCACTTGCTGTACACAACGCTCTATACTCTGGGTGTGCGAGGGCCAGGCAGGGACATGCATGTGGATGTCCAGGAAAGCTCTGAGTTGAACATTGCCAGCCTGGATGTTATCCAGATCTATGAGATCAGTGAGGGTCTTGGCACCTAGATTGACTTCAGGAGTCTTCCTGACCCTGAAGGAATCGTCACCAACTGATTCGTCATGCCCAGATCCTCTCATAAGTCTCATATCCAAGATCTTTTTGACTGCCACTCTTCTCTCCTCCTCATCCTTACTGCAGAGCATTGTCTGCAGAACTGCCTTGGGATGAGCATACCAGGAAGATCTCCTCACAGTCTGCTCCACAATCTGAACAACCTTCCTTGGCTGACTCCTCAGGAGCTCAAGCTGGAAGAGAACATGCCTCGGACCTTCGGAGAACGATGACTTGACCTTGGTGTTGAACCAATTTGGCAAGTAGACACTCACGATGAATTGGACAATAAGTCTCAGGTTGTGAAGCTGGTTCCCTTTCAGTTTATGATGAGCGACCCAAATTCTGCAGAACCTGAGAGCCGTTGTGAGCCACCTAGAATGTGAGACTGGACCAATCCGCAGGTAAGCAAGTCTATCAGGCATGACCCCAGTTTTGATGGCACTGCAAATCATGTAACCATAGTACTGGTCAGTACTCAGGTCGTCAATGACAGTATGTGCAAGCTCAACGAGTGGAGGGCCAACTGTGATTTTTTCAAAGCTCGGATTTATTTCTAACTCAGTGGCAGAGTCCAGCATCTTGCCAAGAGGACCAGACCATCTGTTGTTTGAAAGAGTCTTGCCATCCAGCTCCTGGATCAGATGTCTGAGTGGCAACTCGTTGGTGTGGAGGTCACAAACAATCCAGACCAGCTTCCTCCCAATCTTCCGCTCTATCCACTGTATGACCCCCCCCCTTGCCACCCTGTGTTCGTGTTGGTGCTGACCCTCCAATTGCCTGCAGGGTCTGGTCTACGTTCCTCTCTCTGAGCCAGTTCACAATGTTATCTGCCACGATCTCAGCTGGTTTCTTGATGTCATCTTTCTCTGGAGTGAAATGCCACAAATACTTCCCTCCTGGTTCACTGCAGCAGGAGTAGTGTTCCTCCTTCACCATGGCAGGGAACAACTTGTCAGAATCTCAACTTTCATGAACACTTTAGTGTCATCCCTTCTCCCATCAAAGAACAAACAATTGATTCCATTTTCTCTTATCCCCTTATCAAACTCCTCTTCTAGGTTACTGACAAGTTTCTCCTGAGCTCTCCTTACTTTGTTATGATCTATCACCAGGTGAACATCATCAGGTGTTATCAAACCACCGTCAATCCAGGCAGCTGTTGCTATCTCTGCAGTTTCTCTGAGACCAGTGTGGTGTCGCTTGCTGGCCAGAGCTATGCTCGGGATATCTTTCCTATTTCGAATCTTATGCCTGGAAGGTTTGGGATCATTATTTTCTGGGTTAGGGACAAAGTCACCATTCTCCTGGTCAGCACTCGGATCAGCCATGGGGAAGTCATTAAACTCTGAATCAGCTTGACTCCAATCATCGGCCTTTTTTACCTCACCCTGGGCCTTCTCAAGTCTCTTTTCCTCGGCAACTCTTCCCCTCTTCTGTCTCTCTGTGGCAGCCTCCTGTCTCTTGGACTCCGGAATATCTTGGCTAGAAATCATGAGAGCCCCTATACTGCCAGTCTTCTCTCTCTGTGCTTTGACAAATGCCAGTTCGATCACAGGAATCTTCAGTTCACGCTTGCAAATACAGGAGATGTGGCCCTCGGATTTACAGTCACGATCGCATCCAAACTCAGGACAGAGAACAATTGGGCACTTGCAAGTAATTATGTCAAATAACTGGTCCAGTTGCTTGGCAAAGCTGTCCTTAACTGCAAGTTTTCCTCTCCCAAGAGAGATCTCTTGCCTTTTCCCAACTGGCTAGCAGTCTCTCACTAATCTTCTTCTGACTTGTTATGACTGGAGGCTTGAACTGAGCGTTAGCCAGAGTTTACTGTGCCAAGACAGCTTTGGTCATATCACTGGCAATGTCTTTGTTTGTGTAAGTTCTTTGGTTCTTTTCACTGATTTGCCTGATTAAAACACCGTATCTCAAAGCATCTCTCAATGTAGGTAACTCCGACTTCAGGAGCTCTCTCCCAGACCCAAGATAGTGACAGATGGCTGGATTTTTGGTTCCTCGTCCTGACACAAGCAGCCATCGCAAATATTATCAACTTATAAATGCATCAGAATCTGAAACAGAAAAAAATATTGTTAGTTGGGTTGTTAAAGAATGAAGTCAGAAAGCAATGTTCACTATTTAATTGTAATGCACTAATGCAGCTGTACGTTAGATTTTCGATAAATTTCACGCTAAAATTTACCAAGCAAAAGGTTGCAAAATATTGAAACTGAAATTATTTTCTGTTTATATACACTAAAATCTACCAAAAAAGTGATGGGCCATTAGTTTTAGCTGATCTTCCCTCCTATGACACACCCTAGTGGAGCAGTTTTCAAGTTGCTCCGGTGTTCCACTCTCGTGGCCAGGTCTTTCCCACCTCTCGGCTCAATGCGGTACAAGCCTGGCCTGCAGTTGAAGACCTCGACAATGTGCCACCTCGTGTCGAACCAGTGATTTTGCATCTTGCATCTGCCTATTCTTACACTGTTCTTCAACAAGACCTCCTGGCCTACTTCCCAGTCACTATCCTGAGCCCTCTCCTCTCTCTTCCTTCTGTTTATTTCCCTGTGCCTCTGCGCATTGATCGCCACTGCTTCTTACAAACTGTGTTGCCTGTCTCTGATCACCGTCGTCTACTCATTTACCGGCTTTGGGTCAACTTCCGGGCATTGGTCGAGCGGCAGCTTCGGTTCTCTTCCATAGAACAACATGGATGGGCGTAACCCCGTTGTGACGTACGGAGTTGCATTGTACTGTGCCACCACTGCCGGTAGATGCTCGGGCTACTTATTCTTCTCCTCCTCCTCTAGGGTGACTAACAGTCCATGCAGGGTTCAATTGAACCGTTCCACCATATAATTTCCCAGCGGATGATATGAAGACGTTCTGATCTTTTTCACACCAAATGTGGCACAAGTTTGTTCGACCCGTGCACTGGCAAAATTTCTGCCCTGGTCACTCAGCAACCTCTCCGGTATACCTATGGCAAAGAAGATTTAGTTCACAAGGATTTTGGCTGCTGTCGAGTCTTTCTGGTCCTTTGTGGGAAATGCCTATGTGCATGTCAGTCATTATCAGTGCATTCTCTATTCCTTGCCGCTTGTCAAGTAAGGTGAAATCTGCTGCCAGTGTCTCTAGAGGCTTAGTAGCTTCAATTGTCCCTAAATGCAGCTGGGACTTGGGCACTTCATCTTTTGCCACTCCCCACCTTTCGCAGCTGGCTAGATAGTCCCGCACAGTCGCCCCCATGCCTGGCCAGAAACCTCGCTCCCACACAAGCGAAAGGGTGCGATCCCGCCTCTGGTGTCAGAACTCATCATGACATGCTTTAATCAATGCCTCCTGCAACCTTAGCAGTAATGCTAGCACCTCTCTCCATAGAGTCCTGCCTTCCTGCTTTCTATACCACACGGCCTCCTCCTTAACTAACAGAGACTGCCACATTCGTTACAACCTACGAAAATCATCTTGGAGTTCCACCTGTGCCTCTTCCTCCTAAAGTTCTCCTGCCTTCCATCTCCATATCTCTCTAAAACATTATATGCCTTCTTGTTCCCTACGCAGCCCATCTATCGTCCATAGTTCATTCATTCCAGCTACATTCTCCTCCACGACATTCGTTGCCATGTATTCATCCTCACTCTCAACTTCCTGTTCTGTAGGGATCCTAGATAGAGTATCTACCACCGTGTTGCTCTTTCCCGGCTTGTACTTGACAGTGAAATCAAACTGGTCTAGATCAGCATTCCACCTACTTTCCACTACCGCTAGCTTAGCATTATCTCTATGACGAAGTGGGTTTTTATCTGTATAGGCAGAGAAATGTTTCCCTGTTAAATATTCCCTGAACTTGTCCAATACTGCCCATTTGAGTGCTAACATCTCTAACTTACGGGAGCTATAGTTTGTCATATTTTTTTCTGATTTCCTAAGGCCCCCAGCTTACATAGCACACCGGTAGCAGCTTGCCAACCTTCATCTGGGACAGAACAGCACCTAACCTCTCTATGATGAATTTCTGGGTGAAATCTGGACAGGCCAACACCGGCGACTGCGTCACCACGTCTTTCATTTTCTCGAATGCCTATTGCTGCCTCTCTCCCCACTCATCACATATTAAATCCTTAGAGTTCCCATGCATAAGAACATGTAATGGAGCAGCTATTTGGGCAAACCCTCTAACAAACTTCCTATGAAATGATGCGAATCCCACAAAGGACTGCATATCTTTTACTGCATTGGGGACTGGCCATTCCTTTACTCCTCTAACTTTCTCTAGATCAGTTGTGACGCCTTCAGCGGACACCTAATATCCTAAATAGCTTACCTTGGAAGCAATAATTTCCCACTTCTTTGGTTTAAATCTATGACTATTCTCCCTAATTCTGCAAAACAACTCTCTCAATCTGAGTACAAGGTGATCTATTGTTCGAAAACACCACTACCTCGTCAAGGTATACAAGCAACGAGGAGAAGATCTTATCCCCTGGGATCCGTTCCGTATATCTCTGAAAGGTCCCCGGTCTATTGGTAATCCCATTGGCAATCGCCTGTATTCAAAGTGTCTGAAGCTTGTGCTGAAGGCGGTTTTCGGACGGTCAGATGGTTTTACTTCGATCTGGTGGTACCCAGCCGCTTGATCAAAAATTGAGAAAAACTGGGCCCCTGTCAGACATTCTAGAGTTTCATTTATCCTTGGCAGAGGAAATGCATCGCGTACCGTGGCCTTATTGAGGTTACGGTAATCAATGCATAACCCAAGCGTTCCATCTTTCTTTATTATTACTACAATGACGGCAGAGTAAGGACTCTCACCATGCTGGATTACTCCTTGATCTAACAACTGGCTAATGTGCTGCTTCACTTCTGGTACCTGGTTTGGAGGGATCTTCCTGTATGGCACCCTAACTGGCCTATTTATTGTTACTGGCCTTTTCTATGGGCTGGCCCTCTCCTTCAAAATATCACTGAACTCCTCTAGGAAGTCCCTAACTTCTTTCTGTTGTTCCACATTCATCAATTCCGTATGTACTTTGACCTCCTCCCCGACATTCTGTTGGACTGTCCTTACGTATACATCCTCAATGGTGGATGCCTCGACTTTCGTCCCGGAAGCCACCTTCCCAATCCTCCAATTTCTCCTCAATCTCCTTGGATGCCCTGGCAGATTTACCATTAGCATCTGGGTCATGCCTCTCAACACTCTCACGGCTGACAGCAACACCACCACCCTCTTAGGCACCTGGGTCATACCTCTCACCACCCTCACAGCTGTCGGAAAGAATACCACGCCCTCAGGCATCCAACATTTATCTTCCACCGTTAGGGGCTAGATTACCACCACCCTGCCAGGTACTTGGCATAATAAGGGAACACACACTGATAACAACCGACTACTCTGGGGAGGGATGGTCGGAGTCTCTCCATTCCTAGTCCTAACCCAACCTAGACTGGTGGATTCTACCTCTTTCAAACATCTCACCTAATGCAGGCATGCTTCCCACTTGGCTGTGCTTCTGGCTCCCTTGCATTAGAAGTATATGTGCGGCCAGATCTCTGCAACCTCACACAACGCATTCATGGCCAACACTCCAACATGCGGTTGACCCTTACCTCGAGTCTCAATCCCAGGACAAACCAGCAGCCCCCACATGTGCAACTTCAACCCCACATACGATCATAGTGACAAGAATACACCCCACACACGGCACGGAGGACCCTGATGCTTCTCTTACCCGTACCCGTGTTGGTTGCAGCAGTACGCCGGCAGACTCCAGCTCTCTACGGTAAAAGTTTTCATCTGTTTAACCCCACATTTCACGACCCTCTACCATCACAGAGACCTTGGGGCAATCTGCTTTCAGCCTCAAGGTACCTTCAGTCATAACTAATTTTTGTGGTGTGGACCACCTTGTTCCAATGGTCATTCCTCTCCTTGTCTGCAGCCTCGCCAGAGTAGTCGAGTGGTTGGGCCAGGGGCGGGAGTGCCTGGCCCTGACCGTTTCCCGACTGCCAGTTCTGTTTTTCGCTCCCAGTCCGATATTGCCCATCAGGCACGTATCCCCTTGGGGCATATTCTCTTGGGGCATATACCTGCTTCTGCAATGAAAGCTGAGGTGTCCCCCCTAGCCTGCTGTCCACTTTATTCTCCGTCAACTCTGTTCCGTCCGGCAGGTGCCTCTCTGTGTCCAGCACTCTGTGTGTCATTACTTACTGACTCCAGCCTACTTTCCTCCTCTTTCAGTCTCATGATCCACTAATCTAGGCAACTCCGGGGATTTCTTGTCATCTCTTCTCTTAATCATTCGCGACTTCTTAACCCTTTCAATCCCTTAGCCATGACGTCCTCTACCATAAAATCGTCATATTTCTCATCATGCCTAGCTAGCATTTCATTCAGCTCTAACATTGCATCATGATATTCAAGCAGAGTTTCATAATTTTGCTGTTTCCGGTTTATTAAATTTGTGTGGCTGTAACCACACTCACTTGATGTAGGTTTACCCGCTTCAAATAGCCCGTTAACTCATATACTATTCCCCACTTCCTGCTTGCAATGTATACGCGATCAGCCGCAGGTCCCATAAGATTCCATACTATGAACTATATTCGACCGGCTACGTCTATCAGCCTGAGGACCCCTCAGGCCCTGTCTTACCGTCTACAGCTAACCCCCGTTCCCGTATTGTGTTCCGAATTTCACCCACTGTCTCTTGAAGCTGTGTTTGATACCTTGTTTCTACCCTGCCTAGTGCACCTCCCAACTGAGCTAGGTGTTTTCGTTGTTCCCCCTCTAACCTTTCCACTTGGTCCTGATACTCCCCCCTTAATTCCACCCTTAACTGCTGCAAATGTGTCTGATACTCCCCCCGCTTAATTCCTCCCTTAACTACTGCAAATGTGTCTCATACTCCCCCCTTAGTTCCTTCCTGAACTGTTGAACATGTGTCTGATACTCCCTCCTTGTTTCCTCCCTTAGTCATTGAATATGTGCCTGATACTCCCCCCCCCCTCCCCCACCGAATTTGTTCACCCGTGCCTGATACTCTCCCCTTAGGTCCTCGAAATCCTCTCCCAGCTGCGCGATCTCTTGTCTGTTTCTCTTCCTCCCTACGGTCCAACACAAAAAGCCCATTCCCATTGCAATTATGAGTAGAACTGAGATTGTTAGCCAAACCATGATTGTCTTCATTCTCCCAACCAGAGAACTACCAGTCACAATTAAACTATGTTCAGCTAACAGTTGTAACCGGTCGGAAATTCCTATTGGGGGTTTATTTAAAGGGATGGTAATGCAGTGGAAGGGGCCCTCAGAATACCGATCCAGCATAAACAAAAATAATAAAGTATTTACCACCCTTTCAGCACTAAAAAATAGTTATTAATTGCGCCAGCAAAAGAATGCATATGAATTAATCCCTCAACATATCCTACATCGCTAGACACCACGATTAATAGCACAGTAATTCACATCTTTCACTGTTAGACACTCTTATCATCAGCAAAAATGCAATCTCTGGCAATTGCACAAAAGAGAGTTGTACGGACATTGATCTACTTGAAAAAAACAGATCACACAAACGAAAAATTTGCGATATTGAAAATTTTAAAATTCGAAGATATTAACACCTACTGCTGTGCCCTCTTTGTTTACAAATATATCAATCACTTGCTTGACAATAATTATTTCCAGTTCCGGAATAATCAGAGATACAACGTAAGGCACCCAGAGCTACTAGGACTGCCCCCCATGCTCTCCTCTCATACCCAGACCTCCATAAAATATCACGGTAAGAAGGTGTGGAACAACTTATCCCCACCCATCCGAGCAAAGACTACGCTCCCTTCCTTTAAATCATCTCTTAAAAAATATCTATTGTCTAAGTATTAATATTTCTTGCAACATCTACTATATTTACAGTACCTGCTTTTATTGTACCGTCAAAACCGTTTTATCGGAAATTATCATGTAAATAGATAAGAAATTACCATTGTAATAAACATAATTGCCAACTAGACATAATCCTGACAGCTCTGTCCTCTTGTTCAACATTATTACTGTACAACCCACGTTGTACTGCTACCCCATTATACTTATGTTTTTTTCTTCAATTCCACTGTAATTTATGTATATATAAATAAATAAATAAATAAAAACAAAATTAAGAAATATTGAAGTGATAACTGTGGTAACATTATGAGATGTTCTTATTACCACCGTGCTATTGTAGTATTCCAGATGATACTAAATGTTACATAATACTTCCTTGAGATAAGTGTATAGTATATATAAGGTGCCTAAAAGAGAGCTCAGGATCTCAACTGGCTCAGCCATGTTAATATTGTTATTATTATCCACTCTGTATCTGTGTTTTTCTGGCTAAATAAACTTTCAATTCAAATTACCAATGTGAGCTCACGAGCTCAGGAGTTGCTGGGGTCTTGTTCGCGCTTCCCTGAGTCTAAGCCCACTGACACTCCCATTAGAACACAACCCGACGGATCATTACCTCAGCAGCTCCTCAGCACATATATCCTTAATATAACCTAGTGGTCTAGACACACCCCACATAATAGTATTAACCACTAGAAATATTAACTTTAAATTTGTTATGCTGCACAAAAACATGGGTCAATCATATTATACTGGTATGGAAAGCCCCACAAAATAATATTAACCACTAGAAAATATTAATTCTAATTTTATTATACTACACAAGAACATAGGTCAGTCATATCATACTGGTCTTAAGGGCCCCACACAATAATATTAATCACTAGAAAATATTAATTCTAAATTTGTTATACTGCAGAGAACCCAAAGATTGTAACTAATAACCTGTCTAAATCAACATGCACATACATAAAACCCCAAAATTATGTGTTAACCAAGATAATCACCCATGACTCGCTAGGGGCGGCTCGTCCGCATATTCTTATTACTTTACTTCTGGGTTCATGAGTGCTGTGTGCTTCTCTCCACCATACCCGTAACCGTGATAAACAACACCGGCCAAGAATACACCATTATCGCAAGTCGTACTACATGCACAGCACCAAACAATTCTTTAAAAGGCACTCCCACGTCCAGAGTGCACGATCAATCATCAGGTCGTTGACCTCACACCAGGACTTGGTTAGACAAACCAAATACACCCATAGTTGAAGAGATGAAGGTACCTAGCAGAAGAATCAGCTCCGATACTCGATGGGCATACAGTACTCACTAACACCATGGGAATTTCTGTCTCCCTGAGCACAATCGTTCATTTCACTCAATCTGCACCCAGGGCAAACTCACTCTCCAAGTTACTTTATAGGAGGTGGAGAGCAACAGTGTCAAATCCCGCCCAGTTAGGTCAGGTCACAGTACAACCAGGTGTACCTTGCCCCAGCTAGAAGAGCGATCTAGTTTTCCCTCCTAATAAGGCCTCTTAGCTGTGGTGTTGTGTAGTGTCGTTTTGGTGCCAATCATCAGCGGGGTTCCTACATACGTGTGTTGCACGCATCTATCTATCCTGGGAGACCGGGTAAACCAGGTCGACCATCCGGGTCCTATCCTTGGGTGATTCCCGCTGCTATCACTACGCTGCCAGCACTTCTGCTCACCCAAGTGGGATCTCGCAACTCCTAAAATCAGAATTGTTATGAACTACTGCTAAATTCCTCCTCGCCCTACCCAAAAACAATATCTGCAATCGAACTGGACTAACTTGTGAACACGGTAGTCGCTGTGCCAAATAAAGTGCTTTGCAAGAGACCAACAAAATTAAACAAACCTCGCTTTCTTCTCGTTTGGGAACGCACTTTCTTTGCAAGATCATTCTGAGACGTTGGAATAGTGTTTCCGACAGCGAAGAGAATCTTGTGAAGGATTCTGAGACGAAGTAGCGGAAGCTCAAGAGTTTGTGAAACCATTGCCGAAGTGTTTGGAGTCGTAAAGAGATCATCAAGGACAGTCAAAGCTGTCTGCAGTTGAGCGTCAATGGATTCCATCTGGCGTGGAAGCTTGATCAGTCCTTGCCACTCATATTTTCTGTTCACAACATCCTCAACAATGAGAACGCGTCCAATGGGTGCAACAAGCGCACCTGGCTTTAGGACATCTGTGGACATATCTGTCAACACAATAGTGTTCCAAAGCAGTAGGAGCAGCACAATGATGATCCAAGCCAGGTATTTTCATATTTGTTTGCAGAACGAAGTTTCAAACGATACTTATTAGATACACTCTGCTAGTGTACTGTTTGAAAAGATGTGTCTATGACATCATTAACATTCGTCTGAAAAGATGTGTCTATGACATCATTACCATTCTTAGATAATAAATCTTTTATAGCCCTTTATAAGACGGTTGGTATGCACTACATCAACGGTCTGTGCATTAGGCTTCCAAATTTTAAACTTGTTGCCTGCTTCTTTGGCGATAATGCGGAATGGACCAGAAAATTTGGCTGAAAGCTTAGAGTTCTTTTCAGGTTCTCTCACCATAACAGTATCGCCTACTTCTAACACGACAGGCTTAGCTTGTTTATGTTGCTTAAAAATGATTTCAGCGCGTGACGCTGCTAAATGTTTCCTTACATGGCCATGAATAAATGTAAAAACGCTGATCTGTTTTGTCGCGGAATCTTCCATATTATAAAGAGGGCATGGCTTGTCAGTAAGTACGTCATAAGACAGACTTTTATTTATGCCATAAACAATATAGTAGGGTGATTTGCCGGGAGAGCTATTAATCGACCCACTACTAGATACTGCAACTTGCGGTAACCAATCCTCCCATGCGTATTGCATATCTCACACAATCGGCGAAGTATCTCTAGGAACTTGCGATTGCCTCTCTCGACAAGGCCATTAGCTTGTGGATGATAGGCTGCAATAAAACTTTGTTAAATTCCATATTGTACACAAATTGGTGCTACAAGCTGATTCTTGAACTCCAATCCATTGTCGGAGAGAAGAACCTTGGGCGTAGTAAAAGGACATATAAGATTAATCACTAAGGCATAGGCCACAGATTCGGATGTCTTATCCTTCAGAGGGAGTAAAATCACAAATATAGAAAAATGATCCATACACACTCGGACATACGAGGATCACTGATGTCTCCTCGGAAGTTATAACAAGTCTATCGCGACTGTATCAAACCAACGTTCTGGTGTAGGATATTGTAGAATTGGAGCCGGCAAGGCATTTCTCACGTCCTTGGTGACCTGCTTGAGGAACATCGTGAAACAATGTTATAATCGTTTCACACAACGTGTCAGGTACGACTATTTGCGTAACTATACCCTCAGACGTCTTCTTGGATCGATGGAGTATGTTATGTTGTAATTCAAACTGACTGAGCGGAATAATGAATTTTGGAAACTTAACTTCCTCTCCCGACAAGTATGACTGTAGACCACAAGGGATCGCGTCGTTGTTCATCCTCTAATTGTGAAAGAGTGAACGTAGATACAGGCGACCACATTCTCTCTTCCCGGTAAATACCTAAACTCGGGGTTGAATTCTTGAATGGTCAGATACCAACATGCTAATCTGCCTGATAGATTTCTGCCATAGAACAGTTCTGGTACTGCCGCATGATCCGTAAAACCAGTTATTTTATAAACAAAAATGATGTCTTTAAACTTTTTCAGTGCCCAAACAACAGCTAACGTCTCTAAATGCGTTACTGTATAACGTGTTTTGGCATCATTAAGTTTACGACTTGCAAAAGCAATCACACTAAACTTTCCTCTTGAGTCCAACTGCATGAGAACAGCTCTGATTCTTTGTCCTGAAGCGTCGGGAAACAGAGTGAAATCTTGAGAGTAATCAGGAAATGCTAAAACAGGGGAATTGGTAAGTGCTTTCGTCAATGCAATAAAACTATCTTCGTGTTCAGCATTCCATACAAAAATTGCATCTTTCTTCAGTAACTTAGTTAAGGGTGACGCCAATGTCGCATAGTTCTTAACAAGTGATCGCGGGCCCTTCATGCCCGTTGAAAGTTTGAACGCTCCCGCTTGTCTAGCGCGCAACCGCCGTCCGGCTGACAGCGTACAGCAAGAAAATGGTTAATTAATGCCTTCCTAAAGAAACAATTGAAATGGGACCTGGTTTGTTCCACTCTACGATTTTTTTTGCGAATTTTCCTACAAGTTTGTTGAAAAACGATTATGCCGTTTCGGCTGCCCAGAACACACACACACACACACACACACACACACACACACACACACACACACACACACACATAGACACACACACACACTCATACATACATACACGGCTATTCCTATAGTATAGTTCTTAATAAAAGAACGATAATATCCAGATAAAGCAAGAAAACTACGCACCTTATCAACCGATGTAGGACGTGGAAACTGAGCTACAGCTTAACTTTATCATCAACTATATGAATGCCGTCACCGCAAACTACATGACCAAGGAAATGGATTCTGGATTTTAAAAACTCACTACTGACTACTATGAGATCAACCAAGTAAGCACAGGTTGTGGTACCTATCAGTCCGGAAAAAAAGGGTGTTGATCATCCCTTGAAAAGTTAGTGGGGCATTTCTGAGACCAAATGGCCTTTATAGATATTCAAAATGGCCCAAAGGAGTACAAAAAGCAACAACCTCTCGGGATTTTTCATCGAGCAGTATTTGCCAAAACCCGCTAAGCAAATCTAAATTTCTAAAAACAGCGTTATCCTTGCCTCAGGACTGTAAAATATCACTCAAGACAGGCATAGGGTACCTATCTGGAATAGTACTTTCATTGACGCGCCTAAAATCAATAATTGGGCGCCAACCGCCATCCTTCTTTGGAACTAAAAACAATGGGCTATTGAAAGGAGATTTAGAATGAGTGATAACCTTCTCATTCAACATATTCTGAACAATGTCCTGAACTACAGCGTGCTGGCTATGTGGTAGTCGGTAAGCTGGTATGTAGATTAGATTCGTGCCCTCTTTTAAGGATATGTGATGTGAGGTTAGATCTGTGTCCCAACTGTTCCCCTGGTAAAACTACAATGTTTCTGTAGCCGGCAAGCAGCTCTAAGAGTCTAGTCTTGCCTTGAGGATGATCAATCACCTTAACATGTGGAGATATCTGATCAATCCTCTCCTGTCTAGTTTGTTGGGGTGGAGAAAAAAATGCTACCAATTGGGAATTGCGTAGGCTGTGGCACAACATTGTTATGACAAACTAGAAAATAACACAAATAACATCCTTTCAATATTCTAAGAGCGCCTGTTCTGTTAAAAACTAGAACGTCTGTTAAACCACCAGGTATAATCGTGATCAATGTCGATTCGCACGATAAACCTTTAACCTTGCACGTTTCCAGTAGACATACTACATCAGTCCCCGTGTACACATCAGGTAAAACAACAGTGGCCTTGGTGATTTCCTCATTCTGATAGTGGAGAGTACCCGTTAATACTGTAGGCACAATCTTCCAACTATTGCTGCTATAATCACGCTGGGAAAGTGAGTCTGTGAGGTCTTGAGCTCGCTTTAACTCGTTATTGGCCTTCCTCCTAGTGGGCATGGTGGCTATCACTTTCAACCTTGCGGAGAGCAACGGTGCAGAATTACGGATAGCATTGTAGGAAACACCATTAAACAAAATAGAATTATTACGTGAAAGAACAACTATAAAATTTGTTTTAAGTGTCGGTAGACCTATCAACCCGTCAGCTGGTAAACTAAATTGCTGGACTACATAAAAATCTGCCTTAAAGGAAATACCACGTGTAGAAAATCGTAGCGGTAAAATTACCATCCCTGCAATGTTCAGCTGCGTCCCGGAAATTCCTTCGAGATCGATGTCAGTAATTGGAACTGAAAAATATTGGCGAAAGAATCTAGTGTGTAACTCTTGATAGGATAACAAACCTAATACATTTGCGCACACACCCGTATCAATATCCAGAGCCAATCTGATAGACCCAACTCTCGCTGTTGGGCCTTGGTACTGATGTACCTATCCTTCTTCGTTCTGGCACCGGCGCTGGTCTTCTCCCGGCTTCTTATAATGATAACGACGCGCTCTACGCTGCTGTGTTACCTGGGGTGATACTGTGTCTACCCTCCTAGCTCTTTGCATCACGGCACAGTCATCTGTGTTATGCGAGTCAGACTGATGGAACCCACACCACATATCAGCTTTAAGGCCTGTCATAGACGTAGGCTTTGCAGCCGCTGTATATGGTTTGGGTGGTCCATGTCTTTGCTGTTGGCCGGTGGTAGGATGTTTCTTTTCTTTAATCTTGATACCACCACTCTGGAGCTGGTAACAATCATCCACTGTATGACCTTACTTCTTACAATGGGTACATACTAAAGTTTGTCTAAGTTTGTTACCTGGGATGTTAGGAACTTGCTGTTGCTTTGGTGCTACAGGCGTAGTTGTCCTAGCTGGTGGAGTATGAGCTGACTTGGGAGCAAGTTTATTTGCGTAATCTATGATCAAATCAGTCGGTGCATACTCATTATCCTGTGCACGACAAAATATAGGGTTGCGAACTGCCACCAAAAAACTAATTAGTTCAATTAAGTTCTCAACATTTTCTTGAGACAGTTTGCCATCATCATCATACCAGGGCGATCCACCAAAATTAGCACGCATGCCCTGACAGACATCATCAGCAATGGCGACACTCTTCATCGGAATTTCTGCACGAACCACAGGTGTCAAACGGTCAAGGCACCTAAACAACCAATGGAAATATCCTAACTGTTAAGCAGACTCAAAAATACCAATGAGAGCCTTTTTAAAATATTCATACCTCGGGTCAGCAAGACCAGTAGCGTCAAAATGTGCACTTGCAAAACTATCTTGCGGGATATGAGAGCGAACAAATTACTTCTTTGCCTCATCTGTAGAAATCTGAACATTTCTCATGGTATCCTCACATGCTCTCAGAAATGTAGTTACCCGGTATCCTTCTTCCCATGTAAAATCGCGGACCTGATCGCCACGCAGTATCACTTGAATAACGTTAGAGGGGCTAGTAGACATGCCGGTGTTAGAAGTAGCTATGCTATTTAACTTGCTCCTAACTGAGGGATCTGTTAAAGGAGGAGGTAAGAAAACGTTTTCTAACACACTGTCTTTTCTGTGGAGCGAACGGAGAACCTGCCCGTAATCAGACGACGTATTTAACTTCTTACTTGACCTGAGGGTTCAACGGCTTAAATAGTCAAATGATTGGTCTATAAGATCTTCACTACCCCTGACAGAAATGTCTAGCTTTGATTGCGCCTGTGTTTCCTGCGCATCTACTGAAACTATTTTTTCCAGTGGTGACTTTAACCTCATCAGCAATATCTGAATCGCTAATATAATGCTCCGCCAATTCAGTAATATCCCAAGACGAAGACTAAGAAAGACGGTTCATTAATATGTAAATGGATCACATCAAAAGATATATCATAAAAATAAAATACTCTTGCCATTCATTTACAGTAAATAAATATATATATATATATATATATATATATATATATATATATATATATATATATATATATATATATATATATATATATATATATATATATATATGCTGATAACCACCAGGAAAGAAGAAAACACGAAGTTCCCAAGCGCTTTCGTGTGAATTACACGAAAGCGCTTGGGAACTTCGTGTTTTCTTCTTTCCTGGTGGTTATCAGCATATACCTAGATCACGCGCACCTACAGTGATTTACTTGCATATATATATATATATATATATATATATATATATATATATATATATATATATATATATATATATTTTCATATAAAATGTAAGCAAGACACTTATTAAAGAGCATACCCTACATATCGTCTATCCGTGTGGAGTTATGTCGTTGAATATATTACTGTGGGTTTATATATAATGTATACTGTACCTAAGGGTACCTATAAATGTAGTCTTGAGATACGGGAGCCGTCAGACGCAGTCGTCCCCCCCACAGTCACAGTTGACTCAAGGTCGCGGTGAGTGGGTCAGTGTGTAGGTCAATGTCCTCAGTGTTGATAGTAAATCAGGTGCTGTCTCCGTTGTGTAGCAACTGATTGAGGCTTCAAGATGGCGATGGGTGACTCCACTTCAACAACGGGAAATCCACTATCCACCAAAATTTCTGCTGACCAAGGGTTGTGGGGTTGCTTGGTTCGCTGGGCACGTCCACCAAGGGTGAGAGTGAGAGGTTCTTCTGTGTGCCAAACTTTCGGTCGTCCTGTATATATAGGACTTGCTGGGTATACATGGGAAATAAACAATCTGCAGATACGAACAGCCAAAACACTATGTTTAAACAACTTGTGATGTCTAAATGATGTAAGGTCCATGTGTAAGATCCTTGAGCAGTCACTGGGGTTATCAGTGCACAGAATGTTGAATGTTGACACCACAAATTCTTCTCCGCCACGCCTTGTTGCCAGACCGGGGTGTTGCCAACAATAGGTACAAAGTTATCAATAACTCATAATTGGTTATTAAAAAAAAAAATTGTACATCTCTTTGGCTGACAAAATTAAAATCACTCAACGTATAACATCTCACTAAGGGATATTATAATACACTTTGGAAGAGTATAACACGTCACTGTTTTTGGTTTTTCTATTTTCGTAAAACACTTATGACTTGTTATGCAGAATGTGTATATAGACGGGAATGTTGTGATCCGTTACCAGGTTGCTGCCACCTATGAACTAGCCCTTTAACGGTTGATTTTTTCTGGATTAATGGGGCTGGAACATGTAAAAGTATATAGAGTTTGAGTAGGAAAACCCAATTGTCTGTTCTGTATTTATTGAGAAACTATCTCATATACAGTTCCAATGTATATCACCGTAACTTAATCACTGTAGCTATGAGTGTTAAAATTAGGACAGTAAGGGCGGTAACGATCTTCCTGCTCGTTACTGCTGCTCACTTGCTCATTTGCTGGCGCTACCCCACTTGGGGGGGTGGACGGAGGTGTGGAGGTCGCTGCTACCAGTGTCACCAGCAGACATTACCCAGATTTCAAACCAGGCACACCTCACCAGCTGCTCTTCCAAATTCTGGTAGTGTCCTCATGAAAGGCTCTGGACTCATGAGCTTTGTTCCCAGACCTTCACCTATTGACTGTCAATCTCTGGACACCTACCCCAACGACTACTGCGGCTGTAACGTCCCCGCCAGTTTCATCTCCACCGTCTGCTCCCCGGTGCTTCTCCTACTGTATCAAGACATAGGCCCCTGTCCCTCGAGTGAGGAGCTGAATGAACCTTACCATTGGGAGTGGATCACAGCGTTCCAGAACCTTCCCCAGGGCCGCTGCCGTAGGAAATATCTGTTATTGTTTGATTCTATTGTTTGTTTGATTCCATTAATTGCTGACTCCCATTAATTGTTTGATTCCATCAGTTGTTGTCTCCCATTAATTGTTTGATTCCATCAGTTGTTGACTTCCATTAATTGTTTGATTCCATTAATTGTTGACATCCCTTAATTGTTTGATTCCATTAATTGTCGGACTTCCATTAACTGTTTGACTGCATTACTTGTTGATTCTCATAATTGTTTGACTCCCATATTTGTTATTTGATGCTTATTGAGTGGTGTCAGAGTTTTGTGTTATATTTTTATAGTAAAGAGATGTCAATCTCGAACGGTTGTTTGTTATTCCTCAGGAAACCATGGTCTTTGACTTTCCTTTTATAAGATCCTGATTAGGCTGGTGTATGTATATTATGTATGCTGGATTATATATCATGTATGTATATTATGTATGTGCTCCATTTATGTATTATTTATTCAGCCTAGCTAGCAGCGTGTGGCAATGTTATTACCATATCCCACACGCTTAATTAATGTGCCTGGCGACGTATGGAAGCTGCTAATGTATCACTTGCCATACGTCGCCTATAGCAGTTGACCGGGAGCCTAGTCAAGAGAGAGTGCTGCTCTCCTTTGTGTACATACTCTTATCCAGTAAACCGAACCTACAAAACTATACAGGTGTTTGTGTTCTCTCCTGTATATAGAACTTATTATTCAGAACCTAACATGGCGCAGTGCGTAGTCTTACTGGATAATTACGAGTGATAGTGCAAAGTTTGTAGAAAGCCGGCTAGGGCCCCCTCCCGTCTTGGGTCAAGCCTTGGGTCAACTCCCGCGCGCGTCACCTCGCCTCGAAGAATTTCAGCAACTTTGAGCAGTGACAGTGATTTTCTGTGAAGTGTTTAGTGCATTGTGTGTTCGTGCCATTCATGTGTGACCTTGTTCTTAAGGATTCCCAAGGTATACGGCACGTTCTGGGCATTTGTAAGGAGTAAAGTTCAGTGCACCCGTCTCTGACCGCGTCCTGAGGGTAACTAGACTGACTGGGAGTCGCCGCGCCTCTCCCTCCACCCCCCCTAACAGCGCCGCCTCCACCCCCCCTCACAGCTGGGGCGAGACGCTTTGCCGGCCCAGGACACACTCACTCGCACACGTACATGGACTGTACTAACACTCGCTGACCGCGCGGCTTCCTTATATATATTTTATATATATAACCTACTTATCTGTGTATTTAATTAATTTTTTGTCTGAAATCCTGTTGATACGACGGGCTGACCGGTCAACACTGATTTAAGACATAGTACACAGAGGAAGTAGTTATGTCTCACGCCTTACGTAGCCGTGGACCCAGCGTCTGGATGACCCAGGCGGGTGATAGCCCCGCAGAGATGGATGACCAGACCGGCCACGACGCTTCAGCCCCCACATCGCGCAGTCCCTCACCTCAATATTCAGCGTTGTCTCCAGAGATAATTGCTTTACTGAAGTTTATGAGAGATGAGAAACGCGAGGATGAAGCCCACAGACGTTTGGCGGATGAGCACAGAAGGCAAGCAGAGGCAGAACGAGACAACCAACGGAGATTGGAAGACAGTGAACGGTTTGAAGCCTTGATATCTCGCCTCACTGTTAACCAAGCCCCTGGCTCTAACACTGCCTCGGTACTGACTGGTTCAGATACCTCATCCATGCTTCCTTCACACCCCCCAGCCCCACCTAAAGCAGCAGCTCAAGCGCCGCCCATCTTGAAGCCTGATGAGACTTTCCAGACTTTTCGTGAATGGCGGCGACAGTGGACTGACTACTCTACAATGGTGGATCTCCAGAGTTTGTCACAGCCTAAACAACTCATCCAGCTGCGCATGTGCCTGTCCTTGGAAATTCAGCGTGTCTTGGAACATACGTTGCAGGTACCCCCAACCTCTTTGCTGTCTGTAGAGGAGGTACTGGACGTTCTACAACGGCACATCAAAGGACAGCAGAATGAAGCTCTGCGCAGGAGGGAATTGTTTAGCTGCAGACAGATGGAGGGTGAGTCTTTTGATGCCTTTTACGTGCGTCTTAAGAGAGCCTCGGAAGAGATAGATATATGTCCAGGCCACCACCAGCAGTGCGAGGAGACCCAGTTGAGGCAGGTGATCCTGATGGGTGTTAAGGACGAGGAACTTGTCCAACGCCTCACCTCCCTCGACTCTTCCTCTTCTCTTAAGGATGTGTTGACGATATGTCGCTCCTATGAGGCTGCCAGGTGTGCCACCTCTGCCATCCGTGCTCCCCCTACAGCTGTACGCGCTGTGTCCCGGTACAAGAAGGACAAGAAGTCCGTTCCTACGCCTTCGCCCACCACGTCCACGCCCGGTTTATTTTGCAACAACTGTGGTAAGCAGCACGGAACACAGGTGTGTCCAGCTGCTCAGTCTACCTGCAACAGTTGTGACCGTAAGGGCCACTGGTCACTCACAGTACGGTGCCCAGCCAAACGCGTCCAGTGCAATGTGTGTGGTCGTCTGGGCCACTATGACAAGTGTTGCCCTTCCAACATACCCAAGGGACCGCGTCGGCGGAAGCTTCAGCCCCCCTCCACCAGAGAGGGCCGCCCACAGTCTTCCAATCAGAGGTACGACGACTCTTGACAACGCTCGAGCCACATTAGGAATGTGTGCTCCCCCCAGCGTCCCAGGACCAAAGTCCCCCAGTACATCAGCGTCATCGTGACCTACGGCGGTGTGTCATCCCGCCTTCAGATGTTGCCCGACACCGGCGCTGATGCTACAGTCATCGGTCCCCAGCATTTGCAATGCTTGGGGCTCTCTCCAAGTGATCTAGGACCGCCCCCCAAGGATCTCCGCTTTATGGCAGATGGTTCACAGATGACCCCGGCCCTGGGTTCACTCCAAGCACAAGTCACCTTTGGCAACAGGTCGTGTCAAGCCTGGATTGATGTGCATAACGGTGTCCAGACTCCTTTGCTGTCCTACAGACATTGTCAGGAGTTGGCCATCATCTCCCAGGACTTCCCCAAACCTATTCTTGAGGTAAAACACGCCAACAGGGTGCAAAAAGGGAGCAGCAACGACCCTGCTGCCGCCCTACCCCTGCCTCTTGCCAGTGACACCTCTCCTTCGGATGCTCGGAAGTACTTCCTGAAGGAATTCAGCGACGTTCTGGTGACCAAGTCCGCTCTGGAATCCAAGCCTCTCAAGAAGATGGCAGACCCCCCCATGAGGATCCACCTGAGGGACGACGCGAAGCCATTCGCTATTTACACCCCTCGACTGGTTCCCCTGGCCTTCCGCGAGGTGGTCAAAAACGAGCTGGACTCCATGGTCGCCCAAGAAATTATTGTACCAACCGGCGATGACCCGTCTCCATGGTGTCACCCGATGGTTGTCGTCGCAAAACCTAAAGGTGGTGTTCGGATCACCACTGACCTTTCCAAGCTCAACAACCAGGTGTCTCGTCCTGCGCACCCTTCTCCCACGCCCTTTGCAGCCATACGCAGCGTGAACCCGAAGGCGCGCTTCTTCACGACGATGGACGCCCTGTGTGGATACTGGCAGATAGAGCTTGCCGAGGAAGACCGACCACTCACAACGTTCATCACCCCGCATGGACGTTACAGTTATTGCCGTGGCCCCATGGGATTCGCCGCTACAGGAGATGCTTTCTGTCTTCGAGGTGATATGGCTCTACAAGGTCTGGCAAACTGCGTGAAAGTGGTCGACGACATACTCGTGTACGACGAGGATTATATGGATCACCTCTGCCGTATCTACGAGGTACTCCACAGGTGCCGGAAGCACGGCATTACCCTAAATGCCGACAAGTTTGTTCTGGCCAGCTCTTCAGTTGACTTTTGTGGGTACACCCTCTCAGGGAATGGTATCGCAGCTGACCCGGAAAAGGTCCGCGCCATTACGGATTTTCCCACCCCTGCTAACCTGACCGACTTGAGGTCCTTCATCGGTCTCGTCAACCAGTTAGCAGAGTTTTCGTCGGACATCTCCGCAGCTGCTCAACCACTTCGCCCCCTGATGAGCCCCAAGAGGACATTCCTGTGGACCCCCGACCACGACAAGGCCTTCCAGCAAGTGAAACAGGCCCTGTCTCGTCCACCTGTCCTCGCCACGTTTGACCCAGCCTTGCCGACAGTTCTGCAGACAGATGCCTCACGCTTGTATGGCGTGGGATACGCCCTACTGCAGGATCATGGTGGAGGGCAGTTCCGGCTCGTCCAGTGTGGCTCGCGTTTCCTCTCTGACACTGAGACGCGCTATGCCACTATTGAGTTGGAGCTGTTGGCTGCGGTTTGGGCGATGTCCAAGTGCAGGTTTTACCTCATAGGCCTGCAATACTTTCACCTAGTGACCGACCATCGCCCGCTTGTCCCGATCCTCAACCACTACACGCTAGACGCCGTTGAGAACCCTCGCCTCCAGCGTCTGAAAGAGAAACTCTCGGCGTACATCTTCACTGCAGTGTGGCGTGCTGGTAAGGAGCTCTGCATCCCTGATGCCTTATCCCGCTCCCCTGTCAGCCGCCCTGCTCCAGAAGACCATGTACTCGACGCCGACCTCGCTCTTTCCGTCAGGACTGTGGTCACTCTCCATGCCGTCCAATCCCTTCGTTCGGACCTGTCACCAGATGACGACAAGACAATGGAGGACCTTCGAACAGCGGCCCGAGATGACCCTTCCTATGTCCGACTCGTCGAGTGTGTGAGGAATGGATTTCCTAGCAACCGCTACGATCTTCACAACACCCTGCTCCCGTATTGGAAACTCCGCGATGAACTCTACTGCGACGGAGACCTTGCTCTGTACGGAGCACGTGTAGTTGTCCCTGCTGCATCACGTCCCCACGCCTTGGCCCGCCTTCACGACAGTCACCGTGGAGCTGAGGCCACCAAACGACGTGCACGACAGACTGTGTTCTGGCCCGGCATCAACTCCGACATCTCCAATGTTGTCCGTGCGTGTGAGCCCTGCCAAGTATTACAACCCAGCCAGCAGCAGGAACCCTTTATGAGTGACGACAACCCCACCCGCCCCTTTGAGTCTGTGTCGGCCGACTTTTTCTGTGTGTCAGGAAAGTCCTTCCTCGTTATCGTCGACCGTCTCTCTGGTTGGCCGGTTGTCATCAAGTGCGGTAATGACACGACGTCTGCCGCCACCATCAGCAAGTTCCGCCACTACTTCCATGACGTGGGCGTTCCTGTACGCCTGCGAACCGACGGAGGGCCTCAGTTCACAAGCCGGGACTTTGCTGCGTTCCTTGACCGATGGGGAGTCCGGCATGTGTTGTCATCGCCCCATTACCCGCAGTCCAACGGCCACGCTGAGGCTGCTGTCAAATCCCTGAAGCACCTCATCCTTAAGGTGGCCCCTTCTGGGAACATTGACTGCGAGGCCTTCGACAGGGGTCTTCTTGAACTCCGCAACACACCTAACTACACCGGACGCTCCCCTGCCCAGGTTTTGTATGGACGCCCCCTTCGTTCTTGTGTCCCTGCTCACCCTCAATCGTTCTCCAAGGAGTGGCAGGCCAAGACAGAGGATTGTGATCGCCGAGCCGCCGAACGTGTTCAGGACGTCGTCGCCCGCTACAATGACCACGCCCGTTCTCTCCCCAGGTTGAGTGTCGGCACCCAAGTCCGTGTTCAGGACCCGACCTCCCTACGTTGGGACAAAGCAGGCGTAGTCATGGGTCTCGGCAGGTCACGGGACTACCAGGTGCGGTTACCCAGTGGTCGTGTGTGGTGGAGGAACCGCCGTTTTCTCCGACCCGTAACAATGCCTTCTGCTGGCCCCGCCACCAGTGTTGAGTCCCATACCCTTCCCAGTGATGAAGTCCCTCGACGCTCAGAACGGATCCAAAAGAAAAGGTCCGCTCAAGACTTCGCTATGAGCGTATAGGGGGGAGGGAGGTGTATGTATATTATGTATGCTGGATTATATATCATGTATGTATATTATGTATGTGCTCCATTTATGTATTATTTATTCAGCCTAGCTAGCAGCGTGTGGCAATGTTATTACCATATCCCACACGCTTAATTAATGTGCCTGGCGACGTATGGAAGCTGCTAATGTATCACTTGCCATACGTCGCCTATAGCAGTTGACCGGGAGCCTAGTCAAGAGAGAGTGCTGCTCTCCTTTGTGTACATACTCTTATCCAGTAAACCGAACCTACAAAACTATACAGGTGTTTGTGTTCTCTCCTGTATATAGAACTTATTATTCAGAACCTAACAGCTGGTAAGGGATTTCTTTCCCTAAGTCCCAGGCCTTTACAAGGACGGAGGCTATATTAAATAGCTCTTCGAAATACGTCCGGTTGGTGTGAGGGGTTGAATGACAATGCCAAGGCAACCGGCTTTTATATGCTGACCTCAATAGTCTTAGGGCCGTGCCTTGAGGAACTTACCCATCACGTGATGTGACCATGTCACCTCATAGCCAGTGGAAAGTTACAGGGGGTGATATGATTATGTAAACCCAATGTACTGCCCTGACATTTATTTAAGAACTAAGGGGCTAATACACGGTAATTATGTTATTAATTCGTGACCGCATGACGCCATTCATTTTCGTATTTTCATTATTTCCAAAGGACACACATAACATATTTTGAAATGGGAAAACTATCCAAGATAACTTTTCTTAATTTTATAGCTAGCTTTCAACTTCGTCAGTAGTGTATGCATTAATTTGATAAAGTGCATTTAATTTTCATGGGCCTGCGAGGGGCGGCAGTTAGTTCGTGACACCTCTGCTTGGCTGCTAGGAGGCACTGCACAAGGTCTTTATTTTAAGCTTGCCATGCGGCATGAGTGCTACAGACTACCCTAATTTTAGTTCCCTGTCCGTCACATTAGTATATTTCGTTCCAAATTTCAGAGTATCACAAACTGTATATATAAATTGAGGAAACTGCAGCAGACCTATTGGCCCATACTGGGCAGTCCCATTTGCACCCAACCCCTATCGCTCATATATCAGTCCAGCCTATATTTGAAGCTACCCAGTGTGTTCGAATTAACAATGATGTTTGGTAACATGTTTCACTCATCCTCTACTCAGTTTCGAAATCAGGGCTTACTTATTTCGTGCCTAAATTTATTTATTTGTATTTTAAAACCATTGATTGGATAATAATTTCAGTACCTCTGTAATATCACCTTTGTTTAACGCTGACTTCCATTTATACACCTTGATCATATCCCCCCTCACTCTACGTCTCTAGAGGGAGTAAAAATTCAGATGTTTTATTCTGTCTCCCGAGCATTAGGAGTAATGCCCGTGATTAATCTTGTCATCCTCCTCTGTATGCTTTCTAGGGATTCGATATCCATTCTCTAGTACGGTGATCAAAACTGAACTGCATAATCCAAGTGAGACTGTACAAGTGCAAGATATAGTTTTAGGAAAACCTCGCTATTCTTGTAACAAACGGAGTGTAGGAACCCAAGTACCTTTTTAGCCTTGTTTCGAGCAAATACTCATTCTTGTCTTGGTTTAAGATTCCTAAATCTTTCTCACTGCCGGATTTCTCTATATCAACGTTTTTCATTTGGTATCTAGTTTCTGTTTACATATCCTAAGCTAAATGCTTTACATTCGTCCGCATTATATTTCATCTGCCAATTTTCAGACCATGCCAAAAATTTGGTTTAGATCTTCCTGTAGTTTTCCGGAATTCTAGTCAGATTTAATTACACGCCCTTTTTTAGTGTCGTCGGCAAATTTATTTATGTTGCTGTCTACGCCTTTATCTATGTCTTTTATGTATATGATAAATATTAATGGTCCACGTACTGAGCCTTCGGGTGCTCCACTAGTGACGTCACCCCAATGGGTTTTAGTGCCATTAATGCTTATTCGCTGTAACCACGCCCTAATCCAGTTTAGAACAGTTTCTCCAATTCAATGTGGCACCACTTTACTATTAGTCTTTCGTGGGTGAACCACACCATAATTGTGTCAGTCATCCACTGATTCGAAAACCGTTTAAAAGAAAGTTATTAGATTTGTCTGACATGAACACTCACTTGTGAAGGCATGGTGGGAATCATTGATCAATTTGTGTTTCTCAAGAGGATTTCTAATTAGGTTTGAAATTATTGCTTCCATTAATGTGCAAATAAATGATGTTAAACTAACATTCGCTATCCTCCAGGATTCTCATACTACACCGGTTTTTAATTACATGTTAAACAAGTTTGCTAAGGGCATACTAAGCTCTTCCTTACATTCCTTTAATACTCTGGGATATATCTTTTCAGAACCTAGCGACTTAATAGGTTTTAATTCAACTATTTGTTTATTAACATCGTTACTAGTCATTACTGTAGATATATGAGACGAATATTGCTGTAATATGTAACTCTGTACTATTTACCATTATTGATTCAGGTCTCTGTATTATATGTTTATAATCATACTCCCTTTTGTCACTTGAATGTTAGTTCAGACTTTGGGCACATGCGCGCTGTACGCGCATGCGCAGATAGAGATACCCAGAGAGATTCCAAGACAGGACGCTGTTTCCCCTGATCTTAACTCCTTTTGTGTGTTTGTCCCAGAAATAGAACTTGCGAACTTGACATCAGTGTGTTTCCTTTACCCCCTGATTGTAAGGAGCACCCGAGTGTCTCCCACATGGCGCAGTGTTTAGCTGGGATATCACATTATTCAGAATTGGAGTGGACACAGAATCTCTCTCGGAGCCGCTATCTTGTCAACTCCTCCTGTCGAGTGGTTCTCGGCGCATACCTCACAAGATATTCCTGGATTTACAGTGCAGTGTTGTGAAGTGCTTTTTCAGTGTTGTGTGTGCCCTTTAGTGTCTTTATAGTGTTTCCCCGTGTTCCTGCACTTTTTACAAAAGAGGGAAGCCTATTTAAGACCTATGGGAGAGCTCAAGTTTTGACATCCACCCCCGTTCACGACTCGACTGGCACTGGCGTGGGCCAGCGAGAGGAGTTGCTGTAACCGCCAGCCAGCCAGCTCCCACTAGTGAGCCAGCCTGCCCCGAGTACACGCACGAACGAACGCACACACACACACACACTCACAGACCCTCGCAGATATCTTCCATTTAAAGACGATTGCTTTTCTACTCACTTATTAATTACAGTAATTGTGAGAGAAATAAACCAGGCCATATGGAAGATCAGGAATTTATTGGGTTTTCTTCAGATACCCAACAAGCCCAACTTCAGACGGATGTCGGTGCAGTAAGTGGACTCCAAGTGGAGCGGAAAGTGGATCAAGCGGCCCCACCCACCCTTAGCCCACACTACACACGTCCGCAATCTGCCACAGGTGTCGACTTCCTTCATTTAATTCAGTTTTTGGAAGAAAACCGACGACAAGACGACATCAGGAGGCGACAGGAAGACGATGAACGAAGACGTGAAGAGGATCACAGACGTCAACAAGAAAATGCCAGATTCAGTGCCATTATCGAGTTGTTGGCACCTGTTACCCTTCAGGCAGCTACTACACCTGCCTCTTCGTCCACAGGTGCACCTGCAGGGTCCTCTTCAACTTCTTTGCCCCCCCCCACAGAAAGCACTCGCTCAGAGTCCACCGCCACTCCAAGCTGATGCCTCGTTCCAGGTATTCCGTGAATGGCGTCGGAGGTGGGACGATTATTCGATGATGGTCGATTTATCAAGGTTGCCTAGGGAGAAACAGCTGATCCAGATGAGGATGTGTCTCACCCTAGAGACGCAACGTATCCTGGAGCACACCCTGCAAATTCCCCATCACACAGACAAGACTGTGAAGGACGTCTTGGATGCTTTACAGACGCATATCAAGGGTCTCTGCAACGAAGCTCTGCGTAGGAGAGAACTTCTCAGTTGTAAGCAGCTGGAGGATGAGTCGTTTGCCGATTTTTACGTACGACTCAGACGCATCGCTGAGGAGGTTGACGTTTGTCCTGGGAACTCGTCGACTTGTGAGGAAACACAGCTGAAGATGATTATCCTCATGGGCGTGCGGGACGAAGAGCTTATTCAGAAGCTTATCTCCCTCGACACTGCCTCTTCTCTACAGGATGTTGTCACCACCTGCCGCTCTTACGAAGCCACCAGAAGTGTGACTTCTGCCATTCGTGCTCCATCTAACCAGCTGTGTGCCAAATCCGCATATAAGAAGAACAAAGGACGTGACCGGACTTCAGCTTCACATCCGACTTCAGCTTCACATCCGACTTCAGCATCACTTCAGACTTCGACGCCAGGTCATTCCTGCCAGTATTGTGCTCGTCGGCATGGTTCTGAATGCCCTGCCGCTGACAGCACCTGCAATAACTGTGGCCGTCGTGGTCATTGGGCTAGGACACTGAAGTGCCCTGCCAACAACGTTCAGTGCCGCTCCTGTAGCCGCATTGGACACTATGACAAATGCTGTCAGTCACAAAAGAAGAATAAAACTACTTGCAAGTCTCAGGCGGCGAAGAACAAGCGCTGTCGTCGCGTGGGATCCTCTTCTTCCCCTGTCAGCAAGACACCTCAGCCCATCTGTGTTCACCTGTCATACGGCGACATTACATCCCGTATCCAGATGCTTCCTGACACAGGTGCGGACGTCACAGTCATCGGCACAAGACACCTCGACATTCTGGGGATCCCTAGGAGCAGCTTGCAACCACCGTCAACTTCTACAACGCTCACCTCAGACGGTTCTACAATGGCACCTGCTCTGGGTACATTTCAGGCTACCCTCACCCAAGGTAAGCAGACAGTTTCTGCCAGGATTCAGGTCCACAAAGGTGTTCAGATGCCACTACTGTCTTATGGCCACTGTCAAGATTTGGCCATAATATCTCCAGACTTCCCTAAGCCAATTCTGGAAGTAAAACATGTCAACAGGTGCAAGGAGCTGCCCCTCCCACCCAATACGTCACCTTCTGCAGCCAGGGAGTTCTTCCTACTGCAATTAAAGGATGTGCTGGTTTCCAAGGAGGACCTCAAGACGGCTCCACTCAAGCCAATGGCTGGCTCCCCCATGAGAATTCACCTGAAGGATGACGCAGTACCTTTCGCCATCCACACACCGCGACAGATACCCTTCGCTTTCCAGAGCCAAGTTAAGAAGGAACTCGACTCTATGGTAGCCCAGGGGATCATTAAGCCTGCTGGTGACGACCCCTCGGATTGGTGTCACCCCATGGTAGCAGTCGCCAAGAACATTACGGGAGTTCGTATCACCGTCGACCTCACCAAGCTGAATAGCCAAGTTTCCCACCCGACCCACCCTTCACCGACACCCTTCGCCGCTATACGCAGTGTGGACCCGAAGGCAAGGTACTTTACTACAGCAGATGCCTTATGTGGGTACTGGCAGATGGAACTTGCGGAAGAAGATCAGCACCTCACGACGTTCATCACACTGTACGGCCGATTTCAGCACTGCAGAGGACCTATGGGTTTCGCGGCTACTGGCGATGCTTTCTGCCTCCGTGGTGACATGGCCCTTCAGGGTGTGGCGAACTGTGTCAAGGTCATCGACGACGTGCTCCTATATGACGAGGATTACTCCACGCATCTTGAGCGTATTCACCAGATGCTCACCTGGTGCAGCAAGTACGGGATCACCCTCAACAAGGATAAGTTTGTGGTCGCCGCACCTAGTGTGAACTTCTGTGGGTACACCCTCTCAGGCAAGGGCATCTCGGCTGATCCTGGAAAGGTCAGCGCGATCCGGGACTTCCCAACTCCTGCCAACCTGACCGACCTCCGCTCGTTCATGGGCCTGGTAAACCAGTTGGCTGAGTTCACCCCCGACATCGCCGCTGCAGCACAGCCCCAACGCCCCCTGATGAGCCCCAAGAGAACATTCACCTGGACAGCTGACCATGATGAGGCATTCCGTCGCGTCAAGACAGCTCTCCTTAGCCCACCTGTTCTCGCTTCCTTCGACCCGGCCCTGCCAGTTGTCCTCCAGACTGATGCCTCTCGCCTCTACGGGATTTGATACGCTCTACTACAGGACCACGGCAATGGACGCCTTCGTCTGGTTCAGTGTGGCTCTCGGTTTCTCACTGACGCCGAGACTCGCTACGCCACCATCGAACTGGAGCTGTTTGCCGCCGTCTGGGCCATGTCCAAATGTAGGTTGTATCTGATCGGCCTACAACACTTCAACCTCATGACGGATCATCGGCCACTCATCCCGATCCTGAACCACTACTCCTTGGACGCGGTCGAGAATCCCCGCCTCCAACGCCTTAAGGAGAAGATCTCGCCCTACCTCTTCACAGCTGTGTGGCGTGCTGGCAAGCTGCTCTGCATCCCTGATGCTTTGTCACGAGCCCCAGTCAGCCACCCCAAACCAGAGGACGAGATCGCATGTGCTGATGCTACTGCACACCTCAGGACTGTAGTGACCGTGAACGCCGTCATCTCAGAAGAGTCTCCACCGCAGGACGCCGACAGGACTCTTCAGGAACTCCGAGCCGCGGCAAGAGCGGACCCTCCGTACATCCGTCTACTGAACTGCGTGACCTCGGGATTTCCCTCCAACCGGTACGATTTACACAGCTCTTTACTACCATACTGGAAGATGCGAGACGACCTCTATGCTGATGGCGACCTCGTCTTGTATGGAGCAAGAATTGTGGTTCCTGCCGCCCTCCGCCGCCGCACCCTAGCCCACCTGCACGACAGCCACAGGGGTGTGGAAGCTACGAAGCGCCGGGCGAGACAAGCTGTTTTTTGGCCAGGCATCGACTCCGACATCGCTAGTTCCGTTCAAGTCTGCGAGCCATGCCAGGTGCTGCAGCCTAGTCAGCAGCAGGAACCCCTCGTGAACAACGACAACCCTACGAGGCCCTTTGAGTCCGTCTCTGCGGATTTCTTCGTTGTGGCGGGAAAGTCCTTTCTCGTCATCGCCGACCGGCTCTCAGGGTGGCCTGTTGTCGTTCCCTGCGGAGGCAACACTACTGCCTCTCATACAGTACGTATGTTCTGTCGCTACTTCCGGGAAGTTGGTGTCCCTCTCCGCCTGAGGACTGACGGCGGGCCCCAGTTCACCTGCAACGACTTCCGGGACTGCATGGAGCGATGGGGAGTTTATCATGTCGTGTCCTCACCACATTATCCCTAGTCCAATGGACATGCCGAGGCTGGTGTAAAGTCCGTCAAGCATCTCATCTTCAAGACGGCACCCTCAGGCAACATTGACTGCGAGAAATTTGACCGGGGTTTATTGGAATTGCGGAATACCCCCAACTTCACAGGTCGCTCCCCAGCACAGATGTTATACGGCCACCCACTACGGTCATGTGTCCCTGCCCATCCTGAATCCTTCTCGAGGGAGTGGCAGGCCAAAACCGAGGACTGCGATCGTCGTGCAGCCGCACGTGCTGACCAGGTAAAGGCACAGTACGATCAGCACGCCCGACCCCTTCCCAGGTTGAGTATCGGGCAAACAGTTCGGGTTCAAGACCCGACGTCTCACCCCTGGGACAAGGTCGGGGTTGTCATGGGCTGCGGCAAGACCAGGGATTACGAGGTCCGTCTCCCTAGTGGTCGGGTATGGTGGCGGAATCACCGCTTTCTTCGTTCAGTACCGTCCCCTAGTGGTGAATCCCTCCCCCACATCCCTGTGAACCCTTGCTTGGACGAGAAAAGTAAGTCCTCATTCAGTGACCCCCCAGTTTTCCCACGTCACTCTCAAAGGCTCCTCGAAAAAGAGTCCGCTCACGATTGCACTACAAGCGTGAGGGGGGAGGGAGGTGTAGATATATGAGACGAATATTGCTGTAATATGTAACTCTGTACTATTTACCATTATTGATTCTGGTCTCTGTATTATATGTTTATAATCATACTCCCTTTTGTCACTTGAATGTTAGTTCAGACTTTGGGCACATGAGCGTTGTACGCGCATGCGCAGATAGAGATACCCAGAGAGATTCCAAGACAGGACGCTGTTTCCCCTGATCTTAACTCCTTTTGTGTGTTTGTCCCAGAAATAGAACTTACGAACTTGACATCAGTGTGTTTCCTTTACCCCCTGATTGTAAGGAGCACCTGAGTCTCTCCCACAATTACTATCTCACTCAATCTATTTTCTTCACTATCTCTGTAGATAGTCGGTGTCTCTGGGATAATATTTACATTTTCTGTTGTGAAAACTGATGAAAAATATCTGTTCACATTAGTGCCCATCTCTCCCTCGTTATCCGTTAGTTCACCGGTATATGCCGGTTCCATTCTTGTTTCAAGTTTCAATTTGATATATTTGGAAAAATCCCTTTAGGTTTGACTTCGCCTCCCTTGCTACCTTCATTTCAATATTCTTCTTTGCTTTCCTTATCTCTGTCTTAACCCTACTGGCCAAAACCTTATAATAATCTCGGAAATACCAGTTCACCGCGTATAGGCTTCCTTTGTCCAATAATATTCTTTAAATAATTATATATCCATTTGGGTTCACTGTTATTTGATCTGAGTTGTCTGTATCCTATGTTCTGCTTTGGCCATTAAGTAACTCATTATATAAATTGTTATGGAACTCTTCAACCTCAGATCTCTTGGTCAGGTCACCCTCAGCGGTCGTATTTTGTGAGGTTATCGTTGGTAAATTGAGGTTGCCCACTGTGGATACATTGTGTGAGGTCATATATATATATATATATATATATATATATATATATATATATAATATATATATATATATATATATATATATATATATATATATATATATTGATATCTTGTTTCCCTTTTCCCGTGTGATTTTATCAAGATTTATTTTATCCACGTTTTCATTGTGGGGTTTATTAAAGATTATTAGATGGTAATTGCAGTGGAAGCGCCCATTTGAGAGAAATCCCGAACCAGCACAAGAGCACTTAAATCTACTAAACAAAATGAATTGTCCGTGACCCGTGGAAGGATAGCGTCTGTGACTGGGATGAATGAGACACACTATAAAATTTACACTTATATTCCCTCCAACAATACAAACACGATCAAACAATGGTACACCAATATGCGCACCTCTTAACCTGAACTTAAAATACTACTCTGGGGAATAAAAGTTATACATGATGTTGAAATTATTAGAACCTCAGGCAATGCCTCATTAGAGGACAATAAGTTTAAAGTATTAAGAAATGTTGCTTGCACACATGAACCAGGCCTTAAGGGCTTTCAACAAAATATCAATCACTGAGAAAATGGTATTAAAAAAATAAGAAATTAATAACTCTACAATGAATAGGCCTTAAGGGCACTCACCAAAATTATGTCCAGCACGGAGAAAATGGTATAAAAAAATCAGAACTTATTAACTCCACCCTGAATAGGCCTTCAGGGCACTCAACAAAATTATATTGCCCCAACAGATACACACCTCCTAACCTAACTTAAACACTACTTTGGGGAACAAAGGTCATACTTGAGATTGAGATTATAAAGAAATATTAAATGCACACAGCATACGTTAGTAACTGAAAAAATAGCATTAACTACACACAAAAATATTGTCACTATTATTAAGAAGTTAGTGAGTCCACCAAAACCCGTGAACCATGCTTCCTAACCTAACACACACACAGATTCCACCTGCACTCCGTAGTCGTTTAAGGCACAACCAAAAGGCACCCGTAGTTTAAGGCCCAAATCAGCCTTTCTCCACCTTGGAAAGTGTACCTCTAAGCTTCACTGACTCTTGGTCCCAGTGTGCGACCCTGTATCACTCACCTGGCTTCACATTACCCCCAGTACATCCATGAAGCAGAAGGGAGTGAGCCAATCAGACCTTGTACAGTTGAGAGAAGCTTTAGCTTCCCGTTAGCAAAAGGGTTTCACTAAGCTGCTTGAGATATGTGGTATTGTGAGCCGAGGAAGAGGAGAGCTAATGACCCCAAAGATAAGAACATAAGAACATAAGAATGGAGGAAACTGCAGCGGGCCTATTGGCCCATACTGGGCAGTCCCGTTTACACCCAACCCCTATTGCTCATATAAGCATCCAACCTATGTTTGAAGCTATTCAGCGTATTCGAGTTAATGATGATATTTGGTAACTTGTTCCATTCATCCACTACTCTGTTTCCAACCACTGTTTACCTATTTCACGCCTAAATCTAAATTTGTCTAATATAAACCATTGTTACGAGTTCGCTCCTGGTTGGATAGTTTGAGTACCTTTGTAATGTCCCCTTTGTTTAGCCCTGTCCTCCACTTATACACCTCTATCAGGTCGCCCCTCGCTCTACGTTTCTCGAGGGAGTGCAAATTAAGATGTTTTAACCTGTCTTTACACTCAAGGTTCCTATTGCCCGGGATTAGTCTTGTCATTCTCCTCTGAATTCTTTGCAAGGATTCTGTATCCATTCTGTAATACGGTGACCAGAACTGAACTGAATAATCCAGGTGTGGTCTCACAAGAGCAAGACACAGTTTTAGGATGACCTCGCCAGTCTTGTAACTAGCACCTCTTTGTATGAACCCAAGTACTTTATTAGCCTTACTTCATTACTCCTAAATCTCTCTCGCAGTCGGATTTCTCTATGGCCTACAATGATTTGTCCAACGGCGACAATCTCCAATCCTCCATCATCAACGACAGTCTCAAATGGCAGTCAATCTCTCGCAGTCATCACTCTCGCAGTCATCACTCTTGCAGTCAAGTGGGTTCTGACGGAAACCCTGAAATTAACTCACTGTTAGCTCTTGATAACTTTATCACTGCTCTATCTAACCCCTATCTGAGATCAAATGAGACTTACTTGTTATACTGCAATAGTAGGGTGTGTCATATGGAGGCGAATTTTTTTTTTTTTGAGTTTGAAAAATCGACCCATGGTATTAATGATGTAGTTCTATGTGCAGAATCATGTGATATCTTCAGATTTGAAAAGTTTTCATTTCTTGCTAGCTAAATTTTAACTTGAAATCTTATGAAAATTCAGTATTCCCACCCTTTTACCAACACCACTAAATAGCTTATTTAAAGTAAAGTAAATGTATCAGGTTAATTTATTAGGATGAAAATGATCCAGAATAGTGAAACGAATGATCTTGACACATTTATTAAATTTAATATTCCTTTAGAAAACAAAATCATCAAATACAAAAACCGGTTTTACTACTACGACCCGGTGTTGCTGCACACCATAGAGAACATGTCTTTCTTGCTTCTGTTTCTACTCATCACCTCCCTACTGACCACCTGAGCTCGGATGTAGCCTTCCCTCCTCTCCTGGCTGTACACGTGACTGCTGGCCTCGCTCACTTGCTGTACACAACGCTCTATACTCTGGGGTGTGCGAGGGCCAGGCAGGGACATGCATGGGGTTGTCCAGGAAAGCTCTGACTTGAACATTGGTGAGGCTGCAGGTAAGAGGGGGCTCACTGCCAGCCTGGATGTTATCCAGATCTATGAGATCAGTGAGGGTCTTGGCACCTAGATTGACTTCAGGAGTCTTCCTGACCCTGAAGGAATCGTCACCAACTGATTCGTCATGCCCAGATCTTCTCATAAGTCTCATATCCAAGATCTTTTTGACTGCCACTCTTCTCTCCTCCTCATCCTTACTGCAGAGCATTGTCTGCAGAACTGCCTCGGGATGAGCATACCAGGAAGATCTCCTCACAGTCTGCTCCACAATCTGAACAACCTTCCTTGGCTGACTCCTCAGGAGCTCAAGCTGGAAGAGAACATGCCTCGGACCTTCGGAGAACGATGACTTGACCTTGGTGTTGAACCAATTTGGCATGTAGACACTCACGATGAATTGGACAATAAGTCTCAGGTTGTGAAGCTGGTTCCCTTTCAGTTTATGATGAGCGACCCAAATTCTGCAGAACCCGAGAGCCGTTGTGAGCCACCTAGAATGTGAGACTGGACCTATCTGCAGGTAAGCAAGTCTATCAGGCATGACCCCAGTTTTGATGGCACTGCAAATCATGTAACCATAGTACTGGTCAGTACTCAGGTCGTCAATGACAGTATGTGCAAGCTCAACGAGTGGAGGGCCAACTGTGATTTTTTCAAAGCTCGGATTTATTTCTAACTCAGTGGCAGAGTCCAGCATCTTGCCAAGAGGACTAGACCATCTGTTGTTTGAAAGAGTCTTGCCATCCAGCTCCTGGATCAGATGTCTGAGTGGCAACTCGTTGGTGTGGAGGTCACAAACAATCCAGACCAGCTTCCTCCCAATCTTCCGCTCTATCCACTGTATGACCCCCCCTTGCCACCCTGTGTTCGTGTTGGTGCTGTCCCCTCCAATGGCCTGCAGGGTCTGGTCTATATTCCTCTCTCTGAGCCAGTTCACAATGTTACCTGCCGCTATCTCAGCTGGTTTCCTGATGTCATCTTTCTCTGGAGTGAAATGCCACAAATACTTCCCTCCTGGTTCACTGCAGCAGGAGTAGTGTTCCTCCTTCACCATGGCAGGGAACAACTTGTCAGAATCTCCAACTTTCATGAACACTTTAGTGTCATCCCTTCTCCCATCAAAGAACAAACAATTGATTCCATTTTCTCTTATCTCCTTGTTAAACTCCTCTTCTAGGTTTCTGACAAGTTTCTCCTGAGCTCTCCTTACTTTGTTATGATCTATCACCAGGTGAACATCATCAGGTGCTATCAAACCACCGTCAACCCAGGCAGCTGTTGCTATCTCTGCAGTTTCTCTGAGACCAGTGTGGTGTCGCATGCTGGCCAGAGCTATGCTCGGGATATCTTTCCTATTTCGAATCTTATGCCTGGAAGGTTTGGGATCATTATTTTCTGGGTTAGGGACAAAGTCACCATTCTCCTGGTCAGCACTCGGATCAGCCATGGGGAAGTCATTAAACTCTGAATCAGCTTGACTCCAATCATCGGCCTTTTTTACCTCACCCTGGGCCTTCTCAAGTCTCTTTTCCTCGGCAACTCTTCTCCTCTTCTGTCTCTCTGTGGCAGCCTCCTGTCTCTTGGACTCCGGAATATCTTGGCTAGAAATCATGAGAGTCCCTATACTGCCAGTCTTCAATGTAGGCAACTCCGACTTCAGGAGCTCTCTCCCAGACCCAAGATAGTGACTGAGATGGCTGGATTTTTGGTTCCTCGTCCTGACACAAGCAGCCATCGCAAATATTATCAACTTATAAATGCATCAGAATCTGAAACAGAAAAAAATATTGTTAGTTGGGTTGTTAAAGAATGAAGTCAGAAAGCAATGTTCACTATTTAATTGTAATGCACTGATGCTGCTGTACGATAGATTTTCGATAAATTTCACGCTAAAATTTACCGAGCAAAAGGTTGCAAAATATTGAAACTGAAACTATTTTCTGTTTATATACACTAAAATCTACCAAAAAGTGATGGGCCATTAGTTTTAGCTGATCTTCCCTCCTATGACACACCCTACTGCAATAGCGCAACACAGGTGGCTAGGCCACGTGACTATTTCTGTGGACGGACGCGCAGGGAAGTCTCGTTGGTCCGATCGCTTTCGCGTGACTGAGGACTAGCCAGCCTCATGTCCTCTCAAGGCGTTAGCTTAGGCCTACGTGACATATTTTCCGCTTAACTAATAACTTTCTTGGGACACCCGTAACATTATTCAGACTGATAATCGATCTACCATTACTTTTAATTTAATAAATGATATTTAGTTTCATAATTCGCCTCCATATTAATTCGGTAAATCACATTTATTATTGCATAGGCCTAGTTCCACAACCTCTCTCTACGTGCGGGGAGCGCAGTCTTCCCTCAGACGACCTTGAACTCAGCATCGCCCAAGGCGCGGCGTTTGAAATTACTCTGAATTTCTGAATATTACACACACACACACATATATATATATATATATATATATATATATATATATATATATATATATATATATATATATATATATATATATATATATATATTTATATTTATATATATATTGTCATGGAATTACTATTATGTTGTCATAACTCCAACCTGGAAGTGTAATTGTCATTTTAGGTACATATCGCTGTTTACTAGTTCACAGAATAGCGCAGGGCATGATAAATCCTCGGTAGTATATTAAAAAATTTAAAAAAAAGATTTCCTTTAGTCGTTGTAAATAACAATATTTAATTGACTATCAATATTTTCAGGATACGACACAATCTCATTCTTTGCTCCAGTTCTTACAATCCTCCTCAAGGAAACTCTCATTTTTGTCACACTTTATCTGTCGGAGGTTGAAATTTTCTTCAGCCATTGAAGTCTAATATCATTCGTTAACGGCCTGATATAATTGGAGAATTGTATGTATAATATTGTAAAAAATGTGTTGCAAGTCTCATCTTACTTCAATTTTTATGTTTTCTAAATATATTTAGTACAATATTTTCATCTAACTAAAGAATACGAACTAGAATTATGGGATTTATTTTCTTGAAAGAAATAAAACAGTTTATTTGCTTTGTCATCCGCTATGTTTCGGATTAAGTATATAAAGTTATGACGTTTTTATATGATTATCTTTTTTTTCAATTAATTCAAAAGTTGGTATCCTGTATAACTAGATAAATAAAACACACACTTGGTCTGAGATTTTATTACAAATTTAGATATACAAAACTGCACTGAGGAAAGTAAATTGAAGCTTCAATAGAGGAGGGTGCATCATTTGGCCACTGGCTGCACCTACACTCATGTACACCTCAAGTACAGCAGCCACTTATAGCATGTTCCAGGGTTTTGGACAATACACGTACAACGCATGCAAGCACGAATGACACACGTACAATGCACGCAAGCAAGAACAAGATACACACATGAGCACACTGATATATATAACAACGTATATGGATGAGCACCTCTTGTATAAATCTATGACTTCGAGCACACTATATACAGCACGAATATATTTGTTTTATTAAGTAAAAATCATATAGTATTTAACTATACGTAAACATGAAATTCTTCCTCAATGTAAACTTGAAGTTCCTTGTTTCGAGCGGCACATATGGATGAAATTCGCCCATGACACACACACATATATAACCAACGACCTCACCAGCTAGGACTGAACCCTCGACCTTATGCGTGTGACCAGGGAACGCTACCGAACATGCCACTAGTATACTAAAATGAAGGATATATACTGTATATATATATATATATATATATATATATATATATATATATATATATATATATATATATATAATATATATATATATATATATTGACCGGCATGTATCAATTTCATAAAGTCATAAAGTAGTAATCAATATATCATTGCTAAATTCAGTTGTACAACAATATAATATTGTATACTGCTCCACAGCAAACCACAGTAATGTGGAACCCGTGACATCTATGGGTAACATGAAAGCTAATCCTTACTCCTATACAATACATCTCAATACATCTGCGATCATACCTGCCTCACTATATTGATTGGACGCATTTCCAGAAAATTCGACCAGAAACAGGAGTAATGGGATTTTTTTTGTAGAAACTGGTAACAGATGGATTCTACACATTTTGGACATGGTGATTACAAGTCTGCTTGTTACCAGACTGTGTTTTATATTTTTGACCTCCAAAAACTAAAATAAATATTCCCATAAAAACTCCGATTTGGAAAGTATTTTGAACTGTTTGTAACCTTGTCTCTATTTGTATATAGAAATTTGTGAAACAGAACATGGCATTTAGACATTTTCATAAATTACATATACCTTATAACTTACAAATTAATTGTTAACAGGTGTATAGTAAAATTTTATCCAAAAATACAGACAGGAACACATGGTATTTTAAACAATGCAAATTCAGATGTAATGTACAGTTCCATTCCGGAAACATGCTTCATCTCTCTGATCTTCGCTGTTCATCTAAAAAGTTATTTTTTATTAACATCAATACAAGCATTGTAAGTGGTATATCTGTTTCATCCAAAAACTGTCGTGCAGAATAGTTTGTTCTTCAGACATCTACAACGGTAATTTCTGTATTCAGTACGACATGAACAGCAGATAACTTCTTGACAGGCTTCTGGAATTGCTGGTAGTGTCATTAGAATGGGCTCTAGCTTAACTACTTGAAGTTTCCATCCCATCTCTGGTGTAAGCAGATTAGGTTCAGAGCAGTGAGCCTGCTTCCAGATCATGCTATGGAAGTGAACACGCTCGATACGAAAATACAATGCAATGCTTGTGTGTGGCATGGCTTACGGTTTACAAACTTTAGAGAACATGACGAAACGAGCCTTATCTACAGACTCGACATTATCCAAGTTGTAAAAAAAATAAAAAATCAGCTGATTTGATCTTCTGTTCTGTAAGTTCCCCCTCACCTAAGCCAACAAGAAGTTGGTGGTATTTGAGTAACACCATCCACGCAGAAGATTTTTTGTGATTGCATATGAAGAATGTGGGGTCACATCCTGTCAGTGCATGGAAGGGTAGAAGAGATGGAACAGCTTCAGTTGGCAGCCGGTTGAAGATGTCCTTGATGCTAATGTATTTGGGATTTTTTGCTTTGCCTGATTTCACTCAGAGGTTTTTGCAAGAGAAATTGGAATAATGTGATACTAGCAGCAAAATGACATCAGTATCTCTTGCGGACAAAACAACGTTATTGCAGTCATTGTTCATTCCATGTAGCACAAGTCTCGTGTCACCCTCTTCATGTGCTACAGCAAGAGCTGTTGAGTGTTTCGATGACTGGACTTCTTTTTCAGCAGCAAACCATTCAGCGACAATTACATCCTTATCCGATAGTGCATTTGAAATCAACTACTCTGATAGAAACCTTGCCAGGTCAGTTTTATTTTCAGATGAAGCAAGAACATTTGTCCAACTACTAGGAAGAGGTACTTCACATCCGTTAATTACACGACGAATGGGTCTTGTGGTTTTGGCATGCGCTTTCTTGTACCAGCTTTGATGGACTGTTCTCTGTATCAGTCAAAAACAACATCAATTCTCTTGTAGGATAACCCAGCTTGCAACACTAATTTTGTGAATAAATTCCCTAGGTCACCAAATGTTTGTGCTTCTGTGGGCTTACCAAGGGCCATAACTAAGGCCTGTCCATCTATTATTAGACATGAGAGTAAGCCTTGCAATTATTCATTGGTTGACGGACAGTCAGTGCTTGTTATGAGTATGTCAGCCAGCACAGATTTAGTGCCTGTTCTTCGGGATCCATTCATCTCTGCCAGTGACATTGGCACATTCACCAGTTCATGTTTTAGCACATCTTGTAAATCAACACTGCGGTCAGCTACATAAACAACAATTAGGCGTTGGAGGACACTTCTGTCATCTTTCAAAATGGATGCTTTATCCTTATCTTTATTATTTTTCACAATTTCAAACAGCTGTTTTTTGTTCATTATAAATTGTCAGTCGGTCATTGACAAATGCTTCAAGGTACTTCTTCCCAGTTCGTTGACATTCAAGAGGGAATCCTGGACTGTCAATAGCAAGATCTTTGGTGCCTACATTATGAAGAGAAGTGAGAAGAACGTCCGATGAGAAAACCTTGAACTGCTGCATTGAAGACAACAAGGACTCTTCATGAATTTGATTATGCTTCTGTCTCCCGGATTGGATTCATTTTGTGTAAAAATGCCTTCAGAACATACTTGAAGCATGGCATGTGTGTCTTCTGCAAGACACAATATGCTGTTTGGATGTAAACTGCTGTATAAAATCTGCAGATATGCTAAACATAATAGATTACATACACCGTAACTGTAAAAATTGTGTGCATTGGCGGCCATCCTATTTTCTGCAACAAAAAATTCAGCTTCGTAACAACCATATTTGAATTCAGCATACTCAAATTAAATAAAATAGTCACATCAGTTGCTTCTACTAAAATATATATATATATATATATATATATATATATATATATATATATATATATATATATATATATATATATATATATATATATATATATATATATATACGCAAAAAATCACTTTAGGTGCGTGTGATCCAGGTATATGCTGATAACCACAAGGAAAAAAGAAACACGAAGTTCCCAAGCGCTTTCGTGTAATTCACATCTACAGGGGTGAGTACAAACTAAGTAGAAGTTCAGGTAAAGATCTTGTAACTAGACTTAAACAACATAAATATAGTGTTTGGACAGGCCAGGAATCCAATGCTCTGTTTGTTCATATGAGGGATAACAAGCATTGCATTGACTGGGATAATGCCTCCTCAATATTACCTTGTAATTCAATTGATAGTAGGAACATCATAGAATCTAGTCTCATTAAAAATACCGAAGCATTCAACATGAATTTGAGTAATGGCATGTACAAACTGGACAATTTTGTAATTAAGAAGATTTGTAACCAGGTGAGAAGGTTGGGTCACCTTACCCTCTGACCTGACTACCGTTCGTTGCCGTGCTATTTAAAGATTAGTAGGGTCATTACCTAATATCTGACCATTGTGGACCTGGTCTCACCCTCCTCTGTATATATACACCTTGTTTTGTACTTCTCTTTAGTCTGTACTCACCCCTGAAGATGTGAATTACACGAAAGTGCTTGGGAACTTCGTGTTTTCTTCTTTCCTTGTGGTTATCAGCATATACCTAGATCACGCGCACCTACAGTGATTTACTTGCATATATATATATATATATATATATATATATATATATCTATATATATATATATATATATATATATATATATATATATATATATATATATATATATATACACACATGGATGGTGTGTATAAAGTATAGTGTTAAAACTCCCTGGGCGGATCACTGATGTTCTCAAGGGATACTGACCAGGGCTACATACAATTATAGTTTAATCCAAGTATCAAACTGGAAGATCCAGAAGAACTTATTGAATATATTGGGACATTAGAGGACTAAGGAAAGTTAGAAGAAAATGAGACCTACTGGAACTAAAAAGTGATCATATGTTTTACAAAATATTGAACAAGCAACAAGCAAAAGCATTGGTCGTTCTTGGTACGTCCAGCACGTCTAAATTCAAAATTATTAAAGTTGAGTATATGTTTTACCTTCAAACTACTCTCAGAAAACCGTATATGAATTCTATGAAGACAACAAACTTTCATTAAAATGGATAAAAAAGTAAATTCTATAAGAAGTCTAAAACGAAAATAGAGTTAGGAGAGTACCAATGAAAAAGAACCCGAAACTAAATCCACCTTAGGAAATACTACCTGTAGATACACTTTTCAGACTTCATAAACGTTTTGGGGAAGTTGAGTACCTACAGTGATCATAGATCACTGCTAGGTAAAGTTAATATAGATTTGAACAAGTTAAATTCAGAAAGAAAAATGTAACTTGTTCTAGAATTTTAATCTTACATTTTTCTGTATACCGCAGTATAGTCAACAGCTGCAGACATGAAGAAAATTAGAATAAAATAATCTTTCATGACGTTTCAACTTTGGAAAACAGACTAAATATACCTTAATTCGTTTATAGAATATCATGTTGGGAAAACGCCAGTGAAATACAACTGTCTGGCAAGAAGATGGCACTATAATAGAAAACTATAACGTCATTGTAAAAGAAAAGTTGAAAAGGCTTATATATACTACTACAAAAATGTGGTAAGGATGTGGATGAGCATGAAATACGAAAAGAAAAGATGATACAGTCAAAGGGTCTAACATTAGTCCAAGAATGTTGCTCATACAATTATTTACTTGATGGATGTGAAAGTTTCTTTGATATGGTGGAGTATCAGTTAGGACCCGTGTAAACATGAGGAAAATATTTACTTTTTATACATCTTCATAAGATGCATTAAACAAAGAATTAACTGAGAGACCTTATAACATCATACTTTCTTTCTAAAAATGAAACAAAGAAGATTTGAACTACAAGCTTATTAGCCTTCTATCACTGCATATAAAGTCTTTACGCGAATATTTATTAACAGGTTTCAGCAAACCTAGATTTCAATCAATGACAAAATAGGCAAAAACGTAATCAGAGCCAATTTACAAGTCTTCCCGGAGATACTCCAGAGATGTGATGACATTACTCTACTAGCTATATATACATCTATAGTAACGCTAACAAAGTTAACGAAAGAAGCAAAATTCAAACAAGAGTTTGTCTAGGTGTTCTCTGAAGTCGCACAATTGGGATGAAGCAGCAAGGAAAGGATGATTTCAAGACGTTAATATATTTCTAATCTATAAAAGACGAATATATATATATATATATATATATATATATATATATATATATAATATATATATATATACATATATATATATATATATATATATATATATATATATATATATATATATTTTTCATTAGCGGGTTGAGGTGTTGATTGTATGTATATATATATATATATATATATATATATATATATATATATATATATATATATATATATATATATATATATATATATAAGCTTTGTGCTTGAATTCAATTTATGACTTTAGAAGGGAAGACCATCAACAGTATTAGTCATGTGTCAATTAGTTCATTTTGTAGAAGACGAAAAATATATGTGGGTGAAAGCAAGTAAATATATACTATACATTGTATACTGTTGTATCTTCAGTCACACCATGCAGAAATTCAAGTCTTTTGTAATTCGTTATTGGACAGGGGTCTCCTTTCAACACGACATAAAAGACACTCTAATATTTTAATATCACAAAGATATATATTCGGCAGTGATCCTGCATTCAGCTGGCAGGAAACTTCACTCAGCTTATGTCAAGGGTCACCGTGTCTGTTGCAGAAGCTCACTTTATATTTGTCTTAACGGGAGCGAATTCCTGTGGTAGGAGAGATTGGGGGAGAAAAAAGATTCGATCTTTATAAATCAAGATAATATCCATGATGCAATAAAGGCATCTGGCTACAGCTAGACCTGGCTAATCTGTGTCATAGTGGCGAGTGACCTACGTATTGCACCAAGCTCTATCTTCCAACTTTTCCTGTCGATTTTCTAAGCTTCGGGGGAGGAATGATTTATTTCTATTTCTGTATTAAACTAATTTATATTATTTTCTTGGATTATATCAGCGAATTATGGAAGGAAAAAAGTTAAATCGACGATAACAGAACAATCATTGGCTGACCATATAAGTAACATACCATATGTATACTATTAGGTATTGCCAGTGTTTGAACCAAAATTAAGTCCTCTTGGGTATTACCAGCGTCAAATACAAGATACCCACTACAATATTGTTAGCACTACACCAAAACAGTTCCACATTCTGCACTTCCAAACCTGTCCTAAGGCAGCTCCAATATTAGGAATTTCTATACTTGTGGTCCATTGTATCATGCTCATTAATTAAATAACCTCATTCTGTGGCCTAAGAAAAGTCCGACATTGAACTGTTGTACAATTCTGCCTAAAACAAGTTCGTCGCTTATAGATTGATCATTCTTCTAATTAAAGATAAGTGGGCCCACCCATAGGTGTCCTGCTATTAGATAAATGGCGGGAAATAGATAAGATTTAGAGAGGAGTTCCACAACGACAGCGATTCCTTCGTCCCTACGAACGGAATCATAAACTTTAAATTCGCGTTCAGTGCGAAGGAGACACCGGCGGAAGGAACCTCTCTGAATTCAATAATAGTTTTTCTATCTATTACTCTACACATCTTCAGGTGAGAAAGGGCAGGATGGTTCCCTGTCTGATAATGCATAGTTCTTCATTATACATCAATACAGACCAGTGAATCCCTATTGCTAATCAACGGGAATAATCAAACTTAATCATCTCGAAATTTTTACATCTCACTTTTAAAGATATAATGACTCCTAGTGGCTAGTATGAAACCAATTCTGTGCATAACTTCATATTTGATTTTTTACTTCAAAAGATAATTAAATTGCGTAGAATGAGAATGAGTGAAACAATGGAACTTCTAACGATTTTCATAGCATGTATATTTTGGTGGCGTTTTTATATGACTACATTCTATTCAGAAGGAAATATTAGTAGCCAGCAAGACTAAAGTGTTCAGTATGAGATCTGGTGTTAACAAGTAAGACTAAAGTGTTCAATATGAGATCTGATGGAAGTAGCCAGCTAGACTAAAGTGTTTAAACATAGGAGCTGATGGTAGCAAGCAGGACTAAAGTCTTTAGTGTGGGAGCTGGTGGTGAACAAGACTGGTGTGCAGTATTTAAAGAAGCTATGATGGTAGTTACCAAGATAATAGATAGGAACAATGCGACAAGTATAATTCAAATTGATATCAGGTGACGAGACAAAGTTTGTGTACAGTGAAAGCTGATGGATAAGGGCAAGAGGAATGGTGATGAAAAATGATGGTTGGTGATAAGACAAGAGTATTTTGAGTAATCCTTGAAAATACGGAACGGGAATTACTGGATATGGTATATAATATTTCACAAAAGATAAGTGAGTGGAGAAATGATGCAAGGCGACCTCTGACCCAGCTTGGAGAAGGTCGTGCCCGATCGTGCTCCCGTTAGAGACCAAGGAAAATGGCCGCTTTGGATCGTTGTGTCGTGGGGGAAGAGGAGGGGAGAGTGGGGAAAGACGACCTCCTTGCCACGCTGTTAAGGCAGCTGGGGCAGTTGAGGAGTGAGGTTGACACTCTAAAGGGGGAAAATGAAGCCCTCACGACGGAACTCCTTCAGGTAGGTGTCCTGCCTAGCAGGACACCTGCGAAGGAGCAGCAGGCGTGGAGAGTGGTTGTCTCCAAGGGGACTAGGGTCAGGCTCAGGAAAGCTGACCAGGGTGTGGAGTGTAGTAACCCTTACGAGGTGCTGCAGGAAGCTGGAGAGGAAGAGAAGAGGCAGGACGGTATGGATCAAGGAGAGGAAAGGGCAGTTGTACAAACCCTGCCCACAGGTAAGGTCGTGGTAGTTGGTGACAGCCAGTTGAGGTTTATGGATAGGGCTTTTTGTGCGAGAGATAGGAAACGTAGGACTAGGGTGTGTTTTCCTGGGGCTGGGATAGGGCATGTAGCCGAGAGGTTAGACAGGGTTTTGTCAGGGGAGGGTACCAATCCAGTAGTGTGTCTTAGTGTGGGAGGAAACGACATAGGTAAGGTTAGGAGAGAGGAACTTTTCAAGAGGTATAGGGAGGCGCTGGGGAAGATTAGAGACAGGGGAGGGATCCCGATAGTATGTGGTGTCTTGCCTAGAAGAGGGGTTGGTCGTGAATGGCTGTCCAGGGCAATTGCTATAAATTGCCGACAGGAAAAACATTGTGCAAACAATGGTTGGGCATTCATTCATAACTGGCAACGATTCTATGGCAACGACTACCTGTACTGTCGCGACGGAGTACACTTGTCTCGTGAGAGGGTAAAGACGTTGTCTGCATCCCTGGAGCGTGAATTTGTCACTCCGAAGGGGGGGTTTCGCCAGTAGAGAGGGGTCGGGGAAAGTGGGAGTCAAAAAACAAGCAGGTCCTGGGAAGTAAAATTAGTTGCTCAGGACAAGGGGTAAAACAGGACCAGGGAAGAGTAGGTTTAAATGTATACTATACAAACAGTAGGAGCATTAGAAATAAAATAGACTTGCTGAGAGCGGTTGTATGTACCGAGAATGTAGACGTCATAGCAATCACCGAAACTTGGATGAATCTGGCGAGCAAAATTTTTTTATCAGAGTACCACATAGAAGGGTACAACCTTTTTCACAAGGACAGGGAAGGTAGGAAGGGGGGAGGTGTCGCACTCTTCGTCAAGGATACATTAAAATGTTATACTAATAATTCAATAAAGGGTGAAATAGGATCCGAGTCTGTGTGGGTAGAAATCACGGAAGGAAGAGAAAAACTAATTATGGGAGTAATTTACAGACCTCCAAGTCTTGGCAAAGAAGCAGCTCAGCCCATATGGCAGGAAATGAGTAGGACAGCAAAATATAATAACCTATGCATTATGGGGGATTTCAACTTCAGAAATATTGACTGGGACAACATTGTAGGCGACTATGAATCTGAAGACTTCCTAGACGCAGTACAGGACAATTTTTTGAAACAACTAATTACAGAACCTGCTAGAGGTGACAATATATTAGACCTAGTATTAACAAATAAAGAAAATATTATCAGAGATATCACAGTAGGGGAAGAACTAGGTAACAGTGATCACAGAGAAATCAGGTTCACCCTAAATTGGGAAACGAAAAACAATGACAATATGGTCAGAGTCCCAAACTTTCGGTTGGCGGATTATCAGGGGTTAAGAAGGTACCTAGGTGAGGTCACCTGGGAGCAGTCACGTCAGTTCCCAGTAGGAAGGGGTGAGGTCATAGATGACACAACAATTGATCATGACTATAATATATTCACTAGTATACTACATAAAGCACAAGAACACAATATACCACACAGAAAAATTAGGTCAAATAAGAATGAGCCAAGGTGGATGACCAGAAAACTTAAACATGACATAGGAATAAAGAAAGGAATATATAAGAAATTAAAAGGAGGGGAGGAGCAGCTCAGAAACAGGTATAATGAACTATCTAGGAATGTTAAGAAAAATGTAAGGAAAGCAAAGAGAGACTATGAAATCAAAATAGCAAGAGAATCCAAGCCGAATCCCAAGGGATTCTTCCAGGTATATAGGACAAAGGTCAAGGACAAAGTTGGGCCTTTAAAGTCAGGGAGGGGAGAATTGATAAATGGCAGTGCAGAAATAAGCAAAGCATTGAACAGCTACTTCTTATCAGTTTTCACAGAAGAAATTTGCGATGAAATTCCGGAGGTGGAACTGATATTTAAGGGAAAGGAAGAAGAGAAATTAAAGAATATCACTATCTGAAAAGAGGATGTTCTTAAGAAGATAAATAAACTAAGGAACACAAAATCCCCAGGGCCGGATGAAATTTTTCCTCGAGTCTTAAAAGAGTGTAGGGAACAGATTAGTGGACCCCTCGTAAACATATTTACAAAATCATTAGACACTGGAGTTGTGCCAGAGTTGTGGAAACAGGCGAATGTAGTACCCATATTCAAGAAGGGAGACAGAGCATCAGCGTCAAATTACTTGCCGATCAGTTTGACGTCAGTAGTGGGGAAATTTCTTGAATCAATTATAGCAGATAGCATCCGATCGCATCTAGAGAAAAGCAAATTAATCTACGACTCTCAACATGGGTTTACAAAGGGAAAATCTTGTCTAACAAATCTGCTAACGTTTTTTAGGAAAGTCTTCGAGGTAGTAGATAATGACGAAAATTACGATGTTATTTACTTAGACTTTAGCAAAGCATTTGACAGAGTACCGCATCGGAGGCTTCTGAGAAAAATTAAGGCTCATGGTATCGAGGGGAAAGTTTTAAATTGGATAAAATCATGGCTCACCGATAGAATGCAGAGGGTCAGCGTAAATGGTGTTAAATCTGAGTGGGGCCGTGTAACCAGTGGGGTTCCCCAGGGGTCAGTACTAGGCCCACTCGTGCTCATAATCTACATAAACGATTTAGATACTGGGATCAGCAGTGACATAAGCAAGTTTGCGGATGACACCAAAATAGGGCGGCAAATTAATTCAGGGCAGGATGCAAATGCATTACAGGAGGATCTAAATAAACTGCAGGGGTGGTCTGAAAAATGGCAAATGAAATTCAACACCAACAAGTGCAGCGTACTTAATATTGGAAGAACAAATACTTATAATGTATACAGCCTTAACAACATCAACCTAGAGAAGTCGACTTGTGAAAGAGACCTAGGGGTACTTGTAAGCCCGGACCTACAGCCTAGAAAATAGTGTGTTAATGTTCGAAATAAGGCAAACAGAGTATTGGGTTTTATATCGAGAAGTGTAAGTAACAAGAGTGCAGAGGTCTTATTGCAACTATATCTTGCACTAGTTAGGCGGCACCTCGATTATGCGGTTCAGTTCTGGTGCCCCTATTATAGAATGGATATAAATTCACTAGAGTCGGTGCAGCGAAGAATGACAAAAATGATTCAGGGACTTAGAAACCTTCCATATCAGGATAGGTTAAAGAAACTTAACTTGCATTCCCTAGAAAGACGAAGAGTGCGGGGAGATATGATAGAAGTATTTAAGTGGGTGAAAGGAATCAATAAAGGGGATATAGATAAAGTTCTTATAATATCCGAGCAGGATAGGACTCGGAGCAACGGATTCAAGTTGGATAAGTTTAGGTTAAGGAGGGAGATAGGAAGAAACTGGTTCACAAATAGGGTGGTGGACGAGTGGAACAAGCTTAGCAACTTTGTAGTAAGTGCGGGAACTCTGGAAAGTTTCAAAAGGAGGCTAGATAGATTCATGGATGATAGAGAGTGGTAGTAACTCTCGACAGGAGCTGCCATGCACAGGCCAACCGGCCTATTGCAGACTCCTTATTTTCTTATGTTCTTATGTAACAAGGATAACTAGAAACAATGTTATGCCCAAAGATAACCGGAGTGAAAAATAACAATATTTAACGAGACCAGGTATATGTGTAGTTAGGATATGCAAAACACGAAAAGTGAAAGAATAAGGGAACCCGCTGTTTTTGAGAGTAAAGTGTTGGTCTATAAAGTACAAGACATACAAAACTTTAATTCATATTGTAGTAAGTACACGGTATGAATATATATATATATATATATATATATATATATATATATATATATATATATATATATATATATATTTATATATATATATATGGAGGGCAACAGCCGTAGGTCTAACCTAACTAAGCTGGACGGGCCTCCGTTTGGAGGTTGGCTTAGAAATGACCAAAATATCAAAAATTAATCTTGGTCGTCAATGGTCACGTTATCTCCCCTCGCGCATGATACAGAAGTTTTGGTTAACTAAGCTATTTAAGTTGTTTTCTGCAAAATTCCAAAAAAAGATATACTGTATTTATATAAAATATTGTTTGTAAGTTGTACTTCTTGATCTTTTCCTTCTATTACTTACTGCTTATCTTATGTGTTCACATCAGCTACTCCTGACCAAATTATATATTTGTCTGATATTTGCTTTTTAAAATGAATAACTCTTATTTTTGCGGAGCAGCACCGACAAAGCCGTGCCCTTATAATGTGTTCTCCACAGCACCATGTCTCCTTCCCTGGCGTAGATGATTACTAAATACCATCACAAACACTCACTTTCCACCAGCCAGGATAAATAAGACACGTTCTTTGATTTCCGATACCACATGGCGGAAGACTGGGTCCTTTTAGAACTTGGTTGCAGTATAGAGATGATCATCTGGGCCTTGGTGGTGAGCGTGGATTATGTGGGCGGTGCTGCAGGGGCGGGTGGTGGGCGTAAGGGCGGGAGTGAAGATCTGAGGCAGCGTGGGCGGCAGTCTGTTGGGCGGTGGGCGGGCTGGTGAGGCCGGAGACATGAAGGACTGCGGGAAGGTGGCGAGGGGCCTGGGAAGTAAGAAAACATCTTTCTTAAACGCTACTACAGCTAGTACTGTACTCAGTTGTACTGTCTAAAAGTAACTGATACCCTATGATATACTTTATGTGTGTAACCTCTATTGTACTAACACCATCATATATATATAACTATGCAAGTAAATCACTGTAGGTGCGCGTGATCTAAGTATATGCTGATAACCAAAAGGAAAGAAGAAAACACGAAGTTCCCAAGCGCTTTCGTGCAATTCACATCTTCAGGGGTGAGTACAGACTAAAGAGAAATACAAACCAAGGTGTATATATACAGAGGAGGGTGAGACCAGGTCCACAATGGTCAGGTATTACGTAATGACCCTACTAATCTTTAAATAGGACACAACGGTTGGTGGTCAGGTCAGATGGTAAGGTGACCCGACCTTCTCACCTGGTTACAAATCTTCTTAATTACAAAATTGTCCAGTTTGTACATGCCATTACTCAAATTCATGTTGAATGCTTCGGTATGTTTAATAAGACTAGATTCTATGATGTTCCTACTATCAATTGATTTACAAGGTAATATTGAGGAGGCATTATCCCAGACAATGCAATGCTTGTTATCCCTCAAATGAACAAACAGAGCATTGGATTCCTGGCCTGTCCTAACACTGTATTTGTGTTGTTTAATTCTAGTTGCAAGATTTTTACCTGTCTGGCCTAAGTAAAACATATTATATTCCTTGCAAGGAACTTTATAAATGCAACCAATTGTGTTGTTGGGGGAGTTCTTGATTAACATTTGTTTAACAGTGCATGAGTTTTTAAATGCCACATTGACGTTCCAAGATTTTAGCTGTGCCGGAATGTGTGAGAAATTTTTGTGAAATGGTAATATTAAGATATTCTTATGGTCATGGGTGGGCTTGGGATCAGTTCTATAAAAAGTTTTCTTAGTAATGTTTAAGCATTTGTCTATGAAAGATCTAGGGTATTTAAGGTTTGAGCCAATATTATATATATATTTGTATTCCTCATCGATGAATTCCGGACTGCAAATTCTCAAGGCACGTAAAAACATTGTTGTAAATACTGACTGTTTGACTTTATTATGGTGGGCAGAATAATAATGAATGTATGAACACACATTGGTTGGTTTTCTATAAATACTGAACTTAAAAGTGTTACCTATTCTGTGTATCAGACAGTCTAGGAATGGCAACTTACAGTCTTGCTCTAATTCCACAGTGAATTTGATCGAGGGGGCTAAGTTGTTAAGTTGTGGTAGGAAAACTTTTAGGTCCTCATTACATGGCCAGAGACATAATACATCATCAACATATCTAAACCAGACTGCTGAGGGTGGTAAAATATTACTTAATAGTTTCTTTTCAAAGAATTCCATATATAGGTTGCTTAATACAGGTGAGAGTGGATTACCCATTGCCATACCAAATTTTTGAGCATAATATTCCCCATTGAATTCGAATTTGCAATCCTTAATACATAGTTTGATGAGTTCGATGAAGTCGTCTTTCGAGACGGGCAGTGAAATGTTATCCAGGGAATCCATGAGGAACTCTAGTAAATCATCAACTGGGACCTTTGTAAAAAGTGACGTTACATCAAAGCTGACCAGTTTAAAATCATGATTAATGTGCAAGTTATTGAGTTTATCAACCAGATCCATATTATTCTTGATATTGGAGTTAGAAATGTTGCCAACTAGGGGGTTTAGTAAGGAAACTAACCATTTAGATAGTTTATAAGAGATTGACCCAACAGAGCTAATGATGGGTCTTGCTGGGTTATTGGGCTTGTGGGTCTTGATTAAACCGTACATGTAAGGCAGTGGAGGGGACGTTGAAGTAAGATGTTTAATGAGAGTAGCTTTGCCTCTCAATAGGGACTTAAGTTTTTTGTTGAACTGGGTGTTGACAGTGTTGAGAGGATTATTTATGAGTTTAGAATATGTTGTAGTGTCACATAAAAGGTCATTCATTTTTGAGATATAGTCATCTTTGTTTAAAATCACTACTGTGTTGGCTTTATCTGCTTTAGTGACATGTAGATCCTTATTTTTCTTAAGGGCTTGGAGTGCTTTGGTGAATCTTTCTGGACAGTTTGAAACACAAGGCTTGGACATAGATGCATACACAACACCTTTACACATGTTCACTTCTTCACTTGTCAAATTACTGAATTTCTCCAAATTGCAAAATGCTCTGGTTATGTCAACACTGTCGACTCCCTTGTTGGAACCATCAAAACTTAAACCATAGCCGAGGGCACACAAGGTATCATTGTCTAGTTGTTTAGAGGAGAGATTCGCTACACAGTTGTTATTGGCATCCTTAGTCCAATCACTATTTCTAATAAGGAGTGCCAATTTGTGGTCTATCTTGGCTTGAAGATCAGAACGCTCACGTCTCAGGTTATCAAAACAGTAGTCCAACATGAACTTTTTCCAATAACTCGGTATGGTCATGATAAAAGCGCGCTTTTTTTGTCTTACAATACGGAAGGCTTCATCCACTTCAATTTTCTTTATTTCAAAATGTTTCTTAAGGATGATTTCTTGGAACTCATCAAAGGGGCGGTCAGACATCTTAAGGACACGTTGTGGGAGGATTGATCTTCGCATAACTTTTTCACTGAGGCATGTCTGGAGAAATTTCAAACGTATTTTCAATTTGTGGGCCTTGATCATCGAAGAGGAGTATTCAGTAACGAAAGGAGACAGTCCAGGACAGCTTGTAGAGAAGATGAAGAAGTGGCGCGTGGAATCCATTTATGCAAGTAAATCACTGTAGGTGCGCGTGATCTAGGTATATGCTGATAACCACCAGGAAAGAAGAAAACACGAAGTTCCCAAGCGCTTTCGTGTAATTCACATCTTCAGGGGTGAGTACAGACTAGATAGAGTAATGCAAAACAAGATGAATATATACAGAGGAGGGTGAGACCAGGTCCACAATGGTCAGGTAATGACCCTACTAATCTTTAAATGGCACACAACGGTTGGTGGTTGGGTCAGATGGGACAGTGACCCGCCCTCTCACCTGATCACAAATCTTCTTAATTACAAAGTTGTCCAGCTTGTACATGCCGTTACTCAAATTCATGTTGAATGCTTCGGTATGTTTAATAAGACTAGATTCTATGATGTTCCTACTATCAATTGAATTACAAGGTAATATTGAGGAGGCATTATCCCAGTCAATGCAATGCTTGTTATCCCTCAAATGAACAAACAGAGCATTGGATTCCTGGCCTGTCCTAACACTGTATTTGTGTTGTTTAATTCTAGTTACAAGATCTTTACCTGTCTGGCCTAAGTAAAACATATTACATTCCTTGCAAGGAACTTTATAAATGCAACCAATTGTGTTGTTGGGGGAGTTCTTGATTAACATTTGTTTAACAGTGCATGAGTTTTTAAATGCCACATTGACGTTCCAAGATTTTAGCTGTGCCGGAATGTGTGAGAAATTTTTGTGAAATGGTAATATTAAGATATTCTTATGGTCATGGGTGGGCTTGGGATCAGTTCTATAAAAAGTTTTCTTAGTAATGTTTAAGCATTTGTCTATGAAAGATCTAGGGTATTTAAGGTTTGAGCCAATATTATATATATATTTGTATTCCTCATCGATGAATTCCGGACTGCAAATTCTCAAGGCACGTAAAAACATTGTTGTAAATACTGACTGTTTGACTTTATTATGGTGGGCAGAATAATAATGAATGTATGAACACACATTGGTTGGTTTTCTATAAATACTGAACTTAAAAGTGTTACCTATTCTGTGTATCAGACAGTCTAGGAATGGCAACTTACAGTCTTGCTCTAATTCCACAGTGAATTTGATCGAGGGGGCTAAGTTGTTAAGTTGTGGTAGGAAAACTTTTAGGTCCTCATTACATGGCCAGAGACATAATACATCATCAACATATCTAAACCAGACTGCTGAGGGTGGTAAAATATTACTTAATAGTTTCTTTTCAAAGAATTCCATATATAGGTTGCTTAATACAGGTGAGAGTGGATTACCCATTGCCATACCAAATTTTTGAGCATAATATTCCCCATTGAATTCGAATTTGCAATCCTTAATACATAGTTTGATGAGTTCGATGAAGTCGTCTTTCGAGACGGGCAGTGAAATGTTATCCAGGGAATCCATGAGGAACTCTAGTAAATCATCAACTGGGACCTTTGTAAAAAGTGACGTTACATCAAAGCTGACCAGTTTAAAATCATGATTAATGTGCAAGTTATTGAGTTTATCAACCAGATCCATATTATTCTTGATATTGGAGTTAGAAATGTTGCCAACTAGGGGGTTTAGTAAGGAAACTAACCATTTAGATAGTTTATAAGAGATTGACCCAACAGAGCTAATGATGGGTCTTGCTGGGTTATTGGGCTTGTGGGTCTTGATTAAACCGTACATGTAAGGCAGTGGAGGGGACGTTGAAGTAAGATGTTTAATGAGAGTAGCTTTGCCTCTCAATAGGGACTTAAGTTTTTTGTTGAACTGGGTGTTGACAGTGTTGAGAGGATTATTTATGAGTTTAGAATATGTTGTAGTGTCACATAAACTATCTAAATGGTTAGTTTCTTTACTAAACCCCCTAGTTGGCAATATTTCTAACTCCAATATCAAGAATAATATGGATCTGGTTGATAAACTCAATAACTTGCACATTAATCATGATTTTAAACTGGTCAGCTTTGATGTAACGTCACTTTTTACAAAGGTCCCAGTTGATGATTTACTAGAGTTCCTCATAGATTCCCTGGATAACATTTCACTGCCCGTCTCGAAAGATGACTTCATCGAACTCATCAAACTATGTATTAAGGATTGCAAATTCGAATTCAATGGGGAATATTATGCTCAAAAATTTGGTATGGCAATGGGTAATCCACTCTCACCTGTATTAAGCAACCTATATATGGAATTCTTTGAAAAGAAACTATTAAGTAATATTTTACCACCCTCAGCAGTCTGGTTTAGATATGTTGATGACGTATTATGTCTCTGGCCATGTAATGAGGACCTAAAAGTTTTCCTACCACAACTTAACAACTTAGCCCCCTCGATCAAATTCACTGTGGAATTAGAGCAAGACTGTAAATTGCCATTCCTAGACTGTCTGATACACAGAATAGGTAACATTTTTAAGTTCAGTATTTATAGAAAACCAACCAATGTGTGTTCATACATTCATTATTATTCTGCCCACCATAATAAAGTCAAACAGTCAGTATTTACAACAATGTTTTTACGTGCCTTGAGAATTTGCAGTCCGGAATTCATCGATGAGGAATACAAATATATATATAATATTGGCTCAAACCTTAAATACCCTAGATCTTTCATAGATAAATGCTTAAACATTACTAAGAAAACTTTTTATAGAACTGATCCCAAGCCCACCCATGACCATAAGAATATCTTAATATTACCATTTCACAAAAATTTCTCACACATTCCGGCACAGCTAAAATCTTGGAACGTCAATGTGGCATTTAAAAACTCATGCACTGTTAAACAAATGTTAATCAAGAACTCCCCCAACAACACAATTGGTTGCATTTATAAAGTTCCTTGCAAGGAATGTAATATGTTTTACTTAGGCCAGACAGGTAAAGATCTTGTAACTAGAATTAAACAACACAAAAACAGTGTCAGGACAGGCCAGGAATCCAATGCTCTGTTTGTTCATTTGAGGGATAACAAGCATTGCATTGACTGGGATAATGCCTCCTCAATATTACCATGTAATTCAATTGATAGTAGGAACATCATAGAATCTAGTCTTATTAAACATACCGAAGCATTCAACATGAATTTGAGTAACGGTATGTACAAGCTGGACAACTTTGTAATTAAGAAGATTTGTGATCAGGTGAGAGGGCGGGTCACTGTCCCATCTGACCCAACCACCAACCGTTGTGTGCCATTTAAAGATTAGTAGGGTCATTACCTGACCATTGTGGACCTGGTCTCACCCTCCTCTGTATATATTCATCTTGTTCTGCATTACTCTATCTAGTCTGTACTCACCCCTGAAGATGTGAATTACACGAAAGCGCTTGGGAACTTCGTGTTTTCTTCTTTCCTGGTTGTTATCAGCATATATATATATATATATATATATATATATATATATATATATATATATATATATATATATATATATATATATATATATATAACAAAGAGGTATGTCTGTGTGTGTGCGCGCACGAGAATCACGGAAACTACATTACCGATCTGTAGTGATGATTGATGGTGTTATATGCAACGATGATGATGGATGGTGTTATATGTAGTAATGATGGATGATGTTATATGTAGTGATGATGGATGTTGTTACATGTAGTGATGATGATGGGTGGTGTTATTGGTAGTGATAATGGATGGTGTTATATGTAGTGATGATGGATGGTGTTATATGTAGTGATGATGGATGATGTTATATGTAGTGATGATGGATGATGTTATATGTAGTGATGATGAGTGGTGTTATATGTAGTGATGATTAGACAATAAAATAATAACAGTTAAAGCTAAAAAAATATACTTTGCTGTACCGTTGTAGTGGATTTTACATACACCGTTAATGAACTATTCATGGAAAAAGAAGTTTTGGGGACTGAACAGCACGCTCAAAAAGGGATTGGCATAGGCAAAACTCTTAGAAAAATGCAGCCTCATAGTCTGGGACAAGTGATCTTGGGCCCTTCGTGCCCGGTTGCGAGTCGGGAGCACAGTTTGCCGAGGTTGTTATAATCATTTTACTGGTTATTATAATCATGGTCGTTGCTGTTATAATCATGGTCGTGGTTGTTATAATCATAGTCGTGGTTGTTATAATCATTGTCGTGGTTGTTATAATTATGGTCGTGGTTGTTATAATCATGGTCGTGGTTCTTATAATCATGGTTGTGGTTGTTATTATCTTAGTAGTTGTTATGATTATGCTCGCAGTTGTTATGATCTTAGTCGTAGGTGTTATAATCATGGTCGTGGCTGATATAAACATAGTCGTGGTTGTTATAATCTAGGTCTTGGTTGTTATAGTTATGGTCGTGGTTATGACAATAGTCGTGGTTGTCATAATCATGGTCGTGGTTGTTATAATCATGGTTGTCGTTGTTATAATGATGGTCCTGGTTATCATAATCATAGTCGTGGTTGTTATAATCATGGCCGTGGTTGTTATAATCATGGTCGTGGTTGTTATAATCATGGTCGTGGTTGTTATAATCATAGTCTTGGTTGTTATAATCTGGATCGTGGTTGTTATAGTTATGGTCGTGGTTATGATCATAGTCGTGGTTGTCATAATCATGGTGGTGGTTGTTATAATCATGGTCGTGGTTGTTATAATCATGGTCGTGGTTATTATTATCAAAGTCGTGGTTGTTATAATCATGGAAGTGGTTGTTATAATCATAGTCGTGGTTGTTATAATCATGGTCGTGGTTGTTATAATCATGGTCGTTGTTGTTATAATCATGGTCGTGGTTGTTATAATCATGGTCCTGGTTATTATAATCATAGTCGTGGTTGTTATAATCATGGTCGTGGTTGTTATAATCATGGTCGGGGTTGTTATAATCATGATCGTGGTTATTATAATCATAGTGGTCGTTGTTATAATCATTGTTGTGGTTGTTATAATCATGGTCGGGGTTGTTATAATCATGATCGAGGTTGTTATAATCATGGTCGTGGTTGTTATGATCATAGTCGTAGGTGTTATAATGATGGTCGTGGGTGATATAATCATAGTCGTGGTTGTTATAATCATGGTCGTGGGTGTTATAATCATGGTCGTGGTTATGATCATAGTCGTGGTTGTTATAATCATAGTCGTGGTTGTTATAATCATGGTCGTGGTTGTTATAGTCATGGTCGTGGTTGTTATAATCATGGTCGTGGTTGTTATAATCATGGTCGGGGTTGTTATAATCATGATCGTGGTTATTATTATCAAAGTCGTTTTTGTTATAATCATGTTAGTGGTTGTTAAAATCATAGTCGTGGTTGTTATAATCATGGTCGTGGTTGTTATAATCATGGTCGTTGTTGTTATAATCATGGTCGTGGTTGTTATAATCATGGTCCTGGCTATTATAATCATAGTCGTGGTTGTTATAATCATGGACGTGGTTGTTATAATCATGGACGTAGTTGTTATAATCATGGTAGTAGTTTTAATCATGATCGTGGTTGTTATAATCATGGTCGTGGGTGTTATAATCATGGTCGTGGTTGATATAATCATGGTCGTGGTTGTTATAATCATAGTCGTGGTTGTTATAATCATGGTCGTGGGTGTTATAATCATGGTCGTGGTTATGATCATAGTCGTGGTTGTTATAATCATGGTCGTGGTTGTTATAATCATGACCGAGGTTGTTATAATCATGGTCGTGGTTATTATGATCATAGTCTTAGGTGTTATAATCATGGTCGTGGTCTGATATAATCATAGTCGTTGTTGTTATAATCTAGGTCGTGGTTGTTATAGTTTTGGTCGTGGTTATGATCATGGTCGTTGTTGTTATAATCATGGTCGTGGTTGTTATAATCATGGTCCTGGTTATTATAATCATAGTCGTGGTTGTTATAATCATGGTCGTGGTTGTTATAATCATAGTCGTGGTTGTTATAATCATGGTCGTGGTTGTTATAGTCATGGTAGTAGTTATAATCATGATCGTGGTTGTTATAATCATGGTTGTGGTTGTTATAATGATGGTCCTGGTTATTATAATCATAGTCGTGGTTGTTATAATCATGGTCGTGGTTATTATTATCATAGTCGTGGTTGTTATAATCATGGTAGTGGTTGTTATAATCATAGTCGTGGTTGTTATAATTATGGTCGTGGTTGTTATGATCATGGTCGTTGTTGTCATAATCATGGTCGTGGTTGTTATAATCATGGTCCTGGTTATTTTAATCATAGTCGTGGTTGTTATAATTATGGTCGTGGTTGTTATAATCATAGTCGTTTTGTTATAATCATGGTCTTGGTTGTTATAATCATGGTCATGGGTGTTATATTCATGGTCGTGGGTGTTATAATCATTGTCGTGGTTGTTATAATCATGGTCGGGGTTGTTATAATCATGATCGTGGTTATTCTAATCATGGTCGTCGTTGTTATAATCATGGTCGTGGTTGTTATAATCATGGTCGGGGTTGTTATAATCATGATCGAGGTTGTTATAATCATTGGTCGTGGTTGTTATGATCATAGTCGTAGGTGTTATAATGATGGTCGTGGGTGATATAATCTTAGTCGTGGTTGTTATAATCATGGTCGTGGGTGTTATAATCATGGTCGTGGTTATGATCATAGTCGTGGTTGTTATAATCATGGTCGTGGTTGTTATAATCATGGTCGTGGTTGTTGTAATCATGTTCGTGGTTGTTGTAATCATGGTCGTGGTTGTTATAATCATGGTCGTGGTTTTTATATTCATAATCCTGGTTGTTATAATCATGGTCGTGGTTGTTATAATCATAGTCGTGGTTGTTATAATCATGGACGTGATTGTTACAATAAGTGTCGTACCGGAGACTAACACAGGTAGAATAAACCCCACACCTTATCTTTAATCTAAATAAATCCAGATTAACCTCACCTAATCAACAGGATTAGAGACCATTAGGATTGTACCAGTGTACCACCAATACCGATACATTTCACAGTGGATTAATAACAAAACATTTAATCACATTTCCAGTAGTTAATGTCTTACCGATATCTTATCAAGTGTGAGTCTTTCATGTCTATATAATTATCTTTTATTCTTACAAATATTTTAAGTTCGTTGTGTATTGTATTGTATGGTATGGTATCGTATGGTATTGTATGGTATTGTACTGTATTGTATCCGGCTGACAGCATACAGCGAATGAGGGTGCTGCAAGTCCACAGACTTGCATGGTTAATTAGGGTGAGGCAAGTCTGTAGACTTGCATCGCTTTCCATCGTAAATAAAATGGTTAATTAATGCCTTCCTAAAGAAACCATCGACATGGGACGAGGTTTGTTCCACTCTACGAATTTTTTGCGATTTTTCCATCAAGTTTGATGAAAAACGATCGTGCCATTTCGGCTGCGAAGAACAGACAGACAGCTAGTCCTATAGTATATTAGATTGATCAGTGGTTTGCCCCATGCACCCCTTTCACCATATGTCAGAATGTCATTCCCCCCTCCTTTCCAAGATTGTCTGCCTCAAAAAGAGCATTCCAAATAATATGCATATAATACTGAAAATCCTTTATTTTTTCCATATTAGTATCAGTTTCCCCCCCCCCCCCCCCCTGAAAACCTGAGGGGGGAAATTCCCCCCTGGTTGAGAACCCCTGAGATAGATGAATGCACTCTACATATCTATATATATATATATATATATATATATATATATATATATATATATATATATATATATATATATATATATATATATAACAAAGAAGAATGTCTGTGTGTGTGTTTGTGTGTGTGTCTGCACGAGAATCTCGGGAACTACTTTACCGATCTGTAGTGATGATGGATGTTGCTATATGTAGTGATGATGGATGGTGTTATATGTAGTGATAATGGATGATGTTATATGTAGTGATGATGGATGCTGTTATATGTAGTGATGATGGGTGGTGTTATATGTAGTGATGATGGGTGGTGTTATATGTAGTGATGATGGATGGTGTTATATGTAGTGATGATGGATGGTGTTATATGTAGTGATGATGGATGGAGTTATATGTAGTGATGATGGATGATGTTATATGCAGTGATGATTAGCCAATAAAATAATAACAGTTTAATGCTAAAAAAATATACTTTGCTGTACCGTTGTAGTGAAAAACATGGTGAAACTTTCATACACCCTAAATGAACTATTGATCTGTGGCCCTGCACGGTGTTAGATGTATTCCATTGAGTGGCAGAAACGAGGTGTACCACATGCCCATGTCTTGATCTGTGGAGGAGAGGCGAGGGGAGAGGAGGGGAGGGGAGGTGAGGGAAGGGCTAGCAATATACTACATATGCGTGTGAAAGAAACACATTATTCATTCATGATTATTTGGGCTCAACATCATAGGAAAGGATCAAAACATAAGAGTTATTAAGATATAAGGTTACAACTACCACTCATATATAAGACTTCAGATGATATACTATAAACACTTTAATATGGTAAGGTTTAATAGTTATAAGTGTCTTTCTCTCTCAGTCTTTTACATAATTTTCTCTGTTTCTATCCTTAGTAATTCTCCCAATGTATATATTCTCTTTCTTTCCCTCCCTTTGTGGATGTGGAAATGTTGTAAAGTCCTCTTCTGAGCTTACTAACATGGTCTACCCAAACATTATCCACCACTACAAGGATCACAAGCGGCTGCGTGAACGCGCAATTCTGGCACCAAAGAATGAAACAGTGGCTGAAATCAACATGACACTACTCAGACAGTTTCCAGGCAGTGAGACCTCATTTAAATCTGTTGATACAGTAATCGACCACGACCAAGCAGTCCAGTACCCTGCAGAATTCCTTAAATCTTTGGAGCCCGCTGGAATGCCGCCTCACCACCTCACTCTCAAGATTGGAACTCCTATAATGCTCTAAGAAATCATGAACCACCAATCCTCTGCAATGGCACAAGACTTGTGGTGAAGAACATGGTGCCACATGTACTGGAAGCTACAATACCGACAGGAAAAGCTAAAGGAAAGGACGCTTTTATACCAAGGATACCTCTCATCACCACTGACCTGCCATTTGAGTTCAAGAGACTTCAGATCCCGGTTAAAGTGAGCTTTGCCATGACCATCTACAAAAGCCAGGAACAGTCCCTAAACATGGTTGGCCTAAACCTGGTGTTTCCTTGCTTCTCTCATGGACAGTTCTATGTTGGATGCTCCAGAGTGGGAACTGGCAAAAATCTGCACATACTTGCTGCTAATGGCAAAACCAAAAATGTGGTCTACCTTAATGCACTACAATAAGACAATGTGGAGCCTCCCTGAGGGGGGCATCCTACCGTGGCCTAGCGAAAGAGCCGCCCAGAGGGCGGCGACTCCGCTAGTGTGTATATATATATATATATATATATATATATATATATATATATATATATATATATATATATATATATATATATATATATATAATATATATATATATGAATATATATATATATATATATATATATATATATATATATATATATATATATATATATATATATATATATAACAAAGAAATATGTCTGTGTGATTGTGTGTCCGCACGAGAATCTAGGAAACTACTTTACCGATCTGTAGTGATGATTGATGGTGTTATATGTGGTGATGATGGATGGTGTTGTATGTAGTAATGATAGATGATGTTATATGTAGTGATGATGGATGTTGTTATATGAAGTGATGATGGATGGTATTATATGTAGTGATGATAGATGATGTTATGATGATGGGTGGTGGTACATGGAGTGATGATCTATCTATCTATATAAAACAAAGAAGTATGTCTGTTTGTTTGTTTGTGTGTGTGTTTTTGTTTGTGTGTCCGCACGAGAATCTCGGAAACTACTTTACCAACCTGTAGTGATCATGGAAGGTGTTATATGTAGTGATGATGGATGGTGTTATATGTAGTGATGATGGATGTTCATGTTATATGTAGTGATGGTGGATGCTGTTATATGGAGTGATGATGGATTGTGGTATATAGTGATGATGGATGATGTTATATGTAGTGATGATGGATGTTGTTATATGTTGTGATGATTAGAAAATCTATTAATATAAAACAAAGAAGTCTGTCTGTTTGTGTGTGTGTGTGTGTGTCTGCACGAGTATCTCGGAAAGTACTTTACCTCTCTGTAGTTATGATGGATGGTGTTATATGTAGTGATGTTGGATGGTGTTATATGTAGTGATGATGGATGATGTTATAAGCAGTGATGATGGATATTGTTATATGTAGTGATGATGGGTGGTGTTATATGTAGTGATGATGGATGGTGTTATATGTAGTGATGATGGATGGTGTTATATGTAGTGATGATGGATGATGTTATATGAAGTGATGATTAGACAATAAAATAATAACAGTTTAATGCTAAAAAAATATAGTTTGCTGTACCGTTGTAGTGAAAAACATGGTGGAACTTACATACACCGTTAATGAGCTATTGATGGAAGAAGAAGCTTTGGGGACTGAACAGTGAGACAATTTGGAGCCTCCCGGAGGGTGGCGTCCTACCGTTGTCTAGCGGATGAGCCGCCTGGAGGGCGGCAATTCTGCTAGTGTGTGTATATATATATATATATATATATATATATATATATATATATATATATATATATATATATATATATATAATTATACATATGCAAGTAAATCACTGTGGGTGCGCGTGATCCTTGTATATGCTGATAACCACAAGGAAAGAAGAAAACAATTCCTCACTAGTCTGTTTATCGCGTTTGTTAAGCGCCGTGAACCTCCATTGAGGATTGCCCGCGCCAACTATGTGGTCGTACTAGAATTTTACCGAATCCAGTTAAGAAACACGAGGCTACACACATATCTCTTATCAGTCCATATAGCACGCGGAAATCCATATATAAACAATCCCCAATTGAGGCTCACTGCGCTTATCAAGCACGATGAACAGGCTTTGTGTGGAATATAACAACGACTAGGATTGCTTTTGCTGTCGTTTTGGCGCGGTGGTACCGATACACACACATAAATGCACAGGGTATTCAGTAAATACCTTTCATAAATCAGGAAATGTATTCTTGAGTCACAAATAAAGATAGATGACTAAAATGGCAAATTGTCAATTCTCAAAAGTTTCAGAGTTACAGCACATGAAAAGTTTGGTAGAAATGTGGTGAAACCTACGGTCACCAGAAATAAATCTCCTTGATTTCTACCTGTGGGGTCACATAAATGCAGGGTCACAAACCACTAGGAATTGTGGCGCTGTGTGGAGGAAAGTCTGACAACAATTCGTAACACCTTTGGGGTCTTTTAACGTGGGCGACACTCATTTGTGCGACGGGCTGAAGCCTGCTGTGCCTCCTCGTCGCAACACATGGTAACTGGGTGCCTCGTGGGCCCAGGCTAGACCAGCAGGAAATCTCGGAGATGCAGTGGGCCCCAGAGAGACGGTGCATAGGCCCTCTGACATGTGGATACATACTGGCGCCTACCAACAATTGCCCCGCTGCCTTGCATATTAACCTTAGTAGGTATAAGGCCACAGGAGTAAACACCAAACGAAAAATCTGAGGTGGAGCCCCGCATCAGACAGACATGCTTACAGAGATCCAACAAGACCCCAACGGTGGCATAGGCGGAAGAGGTGACCCCCATGGAAACTCAACGACTACACCGGCGGACGAAGGAAATGCATAATGGACAGGCTACTAAGGCGAACCCAACAAACTGGGCAATCGGCAGTCCATTGCAACTCTCTCTCTCCCCAGTCGTTACAACACTTACTCCACTGGATCAGGAAATAGGAGAGCCAAGATGTCTGGTTGCAGCCTGCACTCCTACCTCACCACATAAACAACTCACGGCCAGTCATCTTCCAGCTCATGAAACCTCTCATTATCAACAAAACCCCTATACCCCCTAAAATCCTATAGCAACGGACGAGTGGCGACGGGGACAGGCAGAGATGAATGCCGGGAGTCTGCAGTCACAACTCTGCACATGGGCGGCATAGACAAGTTGGTCGTTTATGCACTGGTATCTAGGCAGTAGTGCAATCCGGTCCTGTCTGTGCGACTGAGTACCCCTTTCGAGGAGCCATTCTGCTCACCCCACATGGGGAGAGGGCAAGAAAAGGTGGCCTAACCATAGCCTGCCTAAAAAAACCCGGCAAACGCACCCAGTAAGGTCATCCTTATATGGTCGAAAACAATAAAAAAAACAGATCAAAGCAACAACAAACTATACAAGCTTTAATGGCCATTGCATCGAATGTCAGGACCCTTCTGGATACTGGCACAAACGAGCGTTTTGAAAGAAGAACCACCCTTTTTGCAAAAGAGCTGGCATAGTATAACAGCGACGAAGCATTCACAAGTGATTCCCGGCTCCCAGACGAGGGTCAACTCACAGAACTGGGGTCTGGCTATACCTTCTTCAGGAAGGGTAAGCCTGCAGGCGGAGAGAAACCGCATCCATGGAGTTGGCTTTGCCATCCGCCAATGCATCCTACACAGGTTAACTGAAATGCCTATTGGGATTAACACGTGCCTCATGACGCTCCGAGTCCCAATGAATCACTCACATTATGCCTTTTTCATCAGTGCATATGCCCTAACACTGGATGCAGGGGATACCATCAAGGAGGCCTTTTACACCGACTTCGACAGAGTGCTAACCTCTATCACCAGAGAAGATAAGGTGGTGATCCTTGGTGACTTCAATGCCAGAATGGCAGAAATGCTGATATTTGGCATGGAACCATAGGGAGAATTGAACTCCTCCTCAGCAAATGTGCTGTACACAACCCTACTATCACCAATACCTTCTTTAAGCAGGTCGACAAGATGAAGAATTCGTGGCAACACCCACGATCCAAACACTGGCATCTCATTGACTACATCATTGTCAGAGAAAGAGATCGCCGAGATGTTCTCATCACCCGTGCCAAGCGTGGCTCAGGCCACAGCGACACTGAACATCGGCTCATCAGAGCCAAGCTCTCATTTTATGTCGCCCCAAAATGGCGAAGGCAGCAAGCCTCCAAAAGAGGTTTTAACACTAAGCGTGTGGAGTATCCAGCAGTTGCACATGCTTTCAGAGAGCAGCTCGAGCATGGTCTGATAAACAACCCGACAACAAAGAACCCAAATCCAAATGCCGAATGAGATATCCTCGACACTGTTATGACAAAAACCTTGAGAGAGACCCTCGGCCAGATCTAAAGAATACACCAGGACTGGTTTGATGAAAATGACCCGGCAATCAATGTAACCATCGATGATAAACGTGCTGCTGTAACTGACTGGCGAAACAACCCTCAGTGTGGGACCAAAACTGATACTTTCTGCAAGAAGAGAGGAGCAGCTCCGCGGGAACTTCGCAATCTAAAGAATGACTGGTTTAAAAATAAAGCATTTTCAATTCCACTAAAACATTTTATGGGGCAATCACTCGTGGCGTAGCCCCCCCTCCCCCTCCCCCCCCACCCTAAGCTCAGCCGACGATAACTCCATAATTAAAGACGATGAAGGCCTTCAGCGCTGGAAAGAGCACTACCATTCACAGCTGAACCGAAACTCCAATGTGGATGTCCTGACTTCCCAGCAGGTAAGACAGCATCCAGAGCTGACCCACCTTAGCTATCCTCCACCCCTGAATGAGATAGCTACTGCCATCAAACAGAGGAAAAATAGCAAAGCATCAGTGCCTGATGGAATCCCAGCCGATGTGTATAAAGCAGAAGGACCTCTGCTTACCATCCGTCTCCACTCTCTCCTTATGAATATCTGGGAAAAGGAGGAAATACCCCAAGCTCTTAAATACGCCTCCATCGTCAATATTTATAAGAAAAAGAGAGACCAGTCAGACAGTGGCAATTACCACTGGATCTCGCTGCTGTCCATAGCTGGCAAGGTTATCGCCTGAGTCCTCCTGAACAGACTTCTCCCTGAGGCGGAAAACTTCCTTTCAGAATCTCAATATGGCTTTAGACCATCACATGGCATCACTGACATGATCAGATACAGAAAAATTGCAGAGAACAGCTTCGTGACCTGTACAAGGCTTTCATCGACCTAACTAAGGCCTTAGACTTGGTCAACAAGGAAGCCCTCTGGTGGACCCTCAGGCGGTTTGGCTGCCCACCAGAATTCATGGATAGTGTGAGGCAACTCCACGATGGCATGAACGGCAGTGTCCTGCACAATGGCACCCTATCTGAGTTCTTCCCCATCCAATTGGGGGTTAAACAAGGATGTGTACTGGCACCAACTATCTTTTCATTTTCTTGGCTGCCTTCCTTACTCTTCCCAGCGCCAATTTAGCCGACGGGGTTGGACGTCGAGTACCGGACGAAGGGTCTTTTCAAAATAAGACGACTCCAGGCAGGAAAAAAGGTGTCGGCAGCTTCCATTACTGAGCTTCAGTATGCAGACGATCTCACCCTTGTCGCTCACACTGAACGTGACCTATAGGAGATTCTGAACACCTAAGCAGATGCCTATGCACACTTCACCTTTGAGGTGAATGTACGTAAGACTCGGATTCTCTTACAGCCTGCCCCTGGCTCAGCCACACCTCCACTATCCATCCAGTGTAACGGTATTACCCTCTCTAACATTACCCACTTTCAGTTTCTCGGCTCCCACCTGTCCAACACCGCCGACATTGATGAAGAGATTCAGCATCGGATCAGATGTGCATCTCAAGCCTTTGGCAGACTCCGAAACCGTGTCTTCAGCTTTATAGAGCAAAAATTATCTACAAAATTACACGTATATCGAGCAGTGGAGGATGATCAAACAAGAACACAAGAAGGTGTCAATACTTTCGAGTTAACGCGAATGCATAACGAGGGAGACAAGCGACAACGCCGGAAAGACGCTGCCGCCACCCTTCCCGCACTAAATGTAGTCCCCCACAAATGCAACATCTGTGATCGATCCGGCCGATCCTATATTGGCCTCTTTAGTCACCTCAGAACTCACCAACCTAGGTGACATCCTTAATAACTCGTATCATTGTATCATAGCTGGATGATCGTTATACTCGATTCCGAGTGACAGCAAATTAATATTATTAGTATTAGTGTGTGTGTGTGTGTGTGTTTGTGTGTGTGCTGATATTGACATACCATAAAAGAAAACACTTGGTTCCCAAGCGCTTTCGTGTAATTCACATCATCAGCTTATATATAAAAATATATATATATATATATATATATATATATATATATATATATAAATATATATATATATATATATATATATATATATATATATACATATATATATATATATATATATATATATATATATATATATATATATATATATATATATATGTATATATATATATATATATATATATATAAGGCCACGGTAGGACGCCACGCTCCGGGAGGCTCCACATTGTCTCACTGTAGTGCATTAGGGTAGACCACACATTTGGTTTTGCAAGTATGTACAGATTTTTGCCAGTTCCCACTCTGGAGCATCCAACATAGAACTGTCCATGAGAGAAGCAAGGAAACACCAGGTTTAGGCCAACCATCTTTAGGGACTGTCCCTGGCTTTTGTAGATGGTCATGGCAAAGCTCACTTTAACTGGGAACTGAAGGCGCTTGAACTCAAATGGCAGGTCAGAAGTGATGAGAGGTATCCTTGGTATAAAAACGTCCTCTCCTTTAGCTTTTCCTGTCAGTATTGTAGCTTCCAGTACATGTGGCATCATGTTCTTCACCACCAGTCTTGTGCCATTGCAGAGGATTGGTGGTTGAAGATTTCTTAAGAGCATTATAGGAGTTCCAATCTTGAGAGTGGAAGGTGGTAAGGAGGCATTCCAGCGGGCTCCAAAGAATTAAGGAATTATGCAGGGTACTGGACTGCTTGGTCCTGGTTGATTACTGTATCAACAGATTTGAATGAGGTCTCACTGCCTGGAAGCTGTCTGAGTAGAGTCATGTTGATTTCAGCCACTGTTTCATTCTTATGTGCCAGAATTGCACGTTCACGCAGCCACTTGTGATCCTTGTAGTGGTGGATAATGTTTGGGTAGACCATGTGAGTGAGCTCATTTGAGTACTTTACAACATTTCCACATCCTTGAGGAATGATTATTTGTCCTCCTAAATGAACAGGGAAAGTTTCATTCCCAATCTGTAGTAGAAGGTTTGCAAACCGTCCAGCATCCTGATCTCCTTGTAGATGTACTCTCATGTTTGTGGATAGGGTGAGTGTCTGAACACTTCTCCAAAGGTATGATGCCTTGAGGCATGCATTCAGTTCATCAGCTGGGGTGCTTCGATGAATGACAGGTAGGGTCTGGCGAAAGTCTCCAGCAATGACCATTGTAATGTCACCCTGAGCTGGTAATTTTCTCGTATGTCTTGCAAGGTCCTGTCCAATGCTTCAAACGGTAACTTGTGAGACATAGTTTGTTCATCCCAGACTATGAGGCTGCATTTTTCTAAGAGTTTTGCCTTTGCCGATCCGTTTTTGATGTTGCACACTGGATTCTTATTGTGAACGAGGTTGAGAGGCAGTTTAAAAGTTGAGTGTGCAGTACGTCTTCCTTCAAGTAGTGTTGCAACAGTGCCTGAGGATGCCACAGCAAGAGCAATTTTCCCCTGATGACGTACTTTGGCCAACAGAAGGTTGATCAGGAATGTTTTTCCTCTCCCGCCAGGTGCATCGAGAAAGATCATACCTCCCTGCCCCGCTTGTATCGCTTGCAAGATCGGTTCATAAGCATTTGCTTGATCAGGCACCAGGTGAGGCTCATTTTCTTCAAGAAAATTCACCAGAACTTCAACTGAGTAATCTGTCTCTCTGAGCAACTCCCTGTTTGCAACTACTGGTTCTTCTCGGTTTGAAGAAGGCATATCAAGTTCCTAGGGACAGCAGGTGTCCACTATATTCAAGTCATTGAGCAGTTACCCAACCCTTTTCCCTGGTTACAAATGTTCTTAACGACAAAATTATCCAGTTCTTACATGCCAATACTGAAATTCATGTTAACAGATTCGGTATGTTTAATGAGACTACATTCTATAATGTTCCTTCTGACAATTGAAATACATAGTAGATTGAGGAGACATTTGCCCCCATTCTAGTTTCGGCCAATGATTGGTAGGACACAGACGCCTACGATCTCATGAGTTTTGAATCTTTCGTCACAACGATTACCCACTTGAACCTCAACAGTGAAATCAATCGGAGGACGAGTAGTACAGCTCCTGGGGGATTAAAGTTTAGCCTAGCAAATCTCATAGAGAACTGGATCTTCTTCTGGATCAGGAAACTCTGCTCGTATGCAGTTGTCAATCATGTTCGGTCGAAGTTTCTCTTTCAGCCAGATCAAGACATGGGCATGTGGTAGACCTCGTTTCTGCCACTCAATGGAATACATGTAGCACCGTGTAGGTGTCAAAGATTGATGCTTTTGTAAGCAAGTCCATGAGTTTGATCACACTCTGACGAAATACCCTCGCTATAATGTCATGCCGAGCTTGTCCTTTCTGGCCATATATATATATATATATATATATATATATATATATATATATATATATATATATATAATATTCAGAAATTTCAGTGTATTTTCAAACGCCGCGCCATTGGCGTTACTGAGTTTTCAAGGTCGTCTGAGGGAAGAGAGCGCTCCCTGCACATAGTGAGAGTGGAACTAGGCCTAAGTGATATTAAATGTAATTTGCCGAATTAATAATGATGCGATTCATGAAGTTAAGGGACTATTATTGAATTTGGAATTATTATAGATCATTTATCAGTCTGAATAATGTTACGGGTGTCCCAAGGAGTTATTAGTTTGGCGGAAAATATGTCACGTAGGCCTAAGCTAACGCCTTGAGAGGAAGCAAGGCGGGCGGGCTAGGTCAGTCACGTGGAGGCATTCGGTCCAGCAGGACGTCCCTGCGAATCCGTCACAGAAATAGTCACGTGGCCTAGTCACCTGTGTTGCAGTATAACAAGTAAGTCTCATTCGATCTCAGACAGGGTTAGATAGGGCAGTGATAAAGTTAACAAGAGCTAACAGTGAGTTCATTTCAGGGTTCCCGTCAGAACCCACTTGACTGCGAGAAATTGACTGCGAGAGTGATGACTGCGAGAGATTGACTGCCGTTTGAGACTGCCGTTGATGATTGAGGGTGGCGATTGTCGCCATTGGACCCATCAGTGTAGGCCTGTCACTGTTTAGCGGGGTATCAAAGGATCTCTTGAGTGAATCTAGCAGTCTGGGTGCCCAACTGACGACGGGACGATCGTTGGGGTCATCAGCTCTCCTCTACCTCGGCTCACAATACCACATGTCTCAAGCAGCTTAGTGAAACCCTCTTGCTAACGGGAAGCTAAAGCTTCTCTCAACTGTACAAGGTCTGATTGGCTCACTGGGGGTAAAGTGAAGCTAGCTGAGTGATTCAGGGTCGCACACTGGGGCCAAGAGTCAGTGGAGTTTAGAGGTACACTTTCCAAGGTGGAGAAAGGCTGATTTGTGCCTTAAACGACTACGGAGTGCAGGTGGAATCTGTGTGTGTGTTAGGTTAGGAAGCATGGTTCACGGGTATTGGACTCAGTAACGTCTTTATAATAGTGACAATATTTTTGTGATGTAGTTAATACTATTTTTTCAGTTACTAATGTATGCTGCGCGCATTTAATATTTCTTTATAATTTCAATATCATGTATAACTTTTATTCCCCAGAGTAGTGTTTTAAGTTCAAGTTAAGAGGTGGGCATATTGGTGTACCATTATTTGATTGTGTTTGTAGTGTTGGAGGGAATAAAAGTGTCTAAATTTTACAGAGTGTCTCATTCATCCCAGTCACAGACGCTAACCTTCCACGGGTCACGGACAAGTCATTTTGTTTAGAAGATTTAAGTGTTCTTGTGCTGGTTCGGGATTTTCTCAACTGGGCGCTTCCACTGCCATTACCATCTAATAATCTTTAATAAACCCCAAGTCAAGTGAGAAATTAAAAGTTCAGTGATTCCGACCGGTTACATAAATATAGGGAAGGTGGGGTAAGACGGACCCCTGGGGGTGAGATGGACCCCCCCCCCCCCCCTCTAATTTGAATTAGAAAGGGCATGGTTAAGATTGTTGCCACTAGATGTCCTTCACATCAACTGTAACTCACGCGGGTGCAACCGGAAGCCAGGTCCAGTACCGCATTGGCGCTCGAGGTGGAGGTTTGTGTTTTTTGACAGTGCTGATGTTATTTGGAGAAGGTAAGATAATTATTTTTTTGCATTGATATACTGGCTGTAATGATTTGGTATTTATGCTGCATATAGCCAATCGTGTGTGTATTATAGGTATGTGCCATAACATGATATATATAACATATTTTTTTTTTTTTTTTTTTTTAAATAATGCGAATATTTACGTATGGGGTGAGATGGACCCCGAGGGTTCCATCTCACCCCTTACTCTAAATATTTTACAAACACTTAGCATTTTCTTTCCTTTTTCCTTGTAGATGCCCCGGAAATACGTGAGAATAAGTAATAGAGGGGGATGGAATACAGAAGCAACGCCACCCACAACTTTCAATTCGGACCCCAGAACCAACTTCTGCTGCTCGAGCAAGATGCTTCAATCAGACAAATGTGGACAAGTTCTTCGACATCTTATCCTTAGTTCAGGAAGGCCACTTCTTTCCTCCACACAGGATTTTCAATGTGGATGAGACAGGTATTACAACGGTGCAGACAAAACCTACAAAAATCCTTGGTCAGCGTGGGAAAAAACAGATTGGCAGTCTGACTTCTGCTGAAAGAGGAGTTCTAGCTACAGCAGTTTGCTGCATGTCAGCTGGAGGGCAGTTTGTTCCACCTTTCCTCATCTTTCCACGGGTTCGTATGAAACAAGAACTAAAGGATGGTGCTCCACCAGGAACCGGATTTGCCTGTCATCCATCTGGGTGGATGCAGCTCCCCATTTTTACAGAATGGTTTCAGCACTTTATTGCCCACACCAAGCCATCAGTGAATGATCCAGTATTGTTGATTATGGATGGACATATGACCCATATTAAGAATCTTGATGTTATCAATCTTGCCAGGGATAATTATGTCACGATTGTTGTTTTACCACCACATTGCAGTCACCGAATGCAGCCACTGGATGTTTCATTTATGAAACCACTGAATGCCTACTATGTGATGAGGGCTATTGAAACATTCCTCAGAAACAATCCTGGCAGGCTTGTGACAATCTACAAAATAAGTGCTTTGTTTGGTGAGGCCTATCTACATGCTGCTGTTCCAAACACAGCCATTAATGGGTTTAAGAAAACCGGTATCTGCCCATTGAATAAGCATGTTTTCGGAGAAGCTGCATTTTTACCTGCCCACCCAACAGACTTTCCATTAAATGCTGATCAGGAAGAGGAAGATCTGAACGACCATGTCGTCCCTCCTATCATGGTCACTGAGAATGAACCTGAATTGGAAGTAGCTGACATATCGGAAAACTCATGTGCTGTTCCTGTTCCTGAAAAACCAAGTCTGTTCAGGCCAGGTAGTTCACCCAAGGAAATTGTTCCCTTGCCAAAGGTGGCCATAACGACACGAAAGAAAAGACCTAGGGCTCAAGGGAGACCCCTCAACATGACAGGATCCCCATACAAGAATGAGCTCGAGACAGAAATTCAGAAGAAAAAAGAAAAAGAGGTCAGTCTAGCAAAGAAGCAAAAAGAAAGAGAAGCCAAAAATAAAACAGCACTCATATCAAACCAACTACGACGTGAAAAAAGGAAGATAAACCCAAAAACACAACAAGCAAAAGCTGGACCATCCTGGCTTCATGAAAGCAACAGCGAGAGTGAAGAGGGAGATGGAACTGTCTGCCTGTATTGCAGTGACACCTTTGGAAATTCTGCAAGAGGTGAAGGGTGGGTTTGTTGTGCCAATTGTAAAAAATGGGCACACGAGCAATGTGCAGTAATACTGGATGATGAGGATGATATTGAGTGTTTTGTTTGTGATCTATGCAAGGAATGATCAGGCAATTTGGCATAATATTTATAAAGTATCCCTGCAGGTGTAAAATGGGCACAGAAGCAAATGTATGTGGGTAAAGGATGCTGAAACAAGGGTTTTCTTTGTAATTTGTTCCAGGAAGGATCTGTTTTCATTATTTTTTGGTCGAGGGTTATGATGAACCCTTAGGAAGTACCCGAAAAAATGACGGGGTAAGACGGACCCGTCTTACCCAGGGGGTCCGTCTTACCACGTCATTTTTTTTCGGGTACAATAAACGTTACTTTTTTATTTTAATCATAGTTTCAATTTTTCCCTCAAATAACCGTGCCTAGGTTTTGTATTGGAATCATAAGACCCCAAAGTACCACCACAACCCCTAAAACATGAAAAAAATATCAAAATGTGGCTTCTAGACCCATTTATATCTTAAGGGGTCCGTCTTACCCCACCTTCCCTATATATATATATATATATATATATATATATAATACCTCACTAGTCGGGAATCGAACACTGGACCTTTGTGCGTGTAAAGGGATCGCTACCACAGTGCCACAAGGACAACAAGAACAGTCCTAGGTTTTGTTATGTTCCACACAAAGCCGGTTCATCTCGCTTATTAAGCGCAGTGAAACTCCATTGGGAATTGCCCGTGCCAACTAAGTGATCGGAGTAGCATTTTACCGAATTCAGTTAGGAAAAACGAGGCTAGATATATATCTCATCACTCCATATAGCACGCGGACTTCCACGTATTAACAATATCTCATTGTTGTGCGGTGGGAGCGAAGCCTGTTCACAGGCACCGATCCAGGGTTCGATTCCCTTATTATTAAACAACATCTTCACTTGAAGAGGGTCTTCGTGTTTCAACCCAAGTTTTAAACTAAATGAGTCCTGAAGGACACTGCAATACAGTAAACTTAACTAATTCCATTAAAATTAATTTATGATATTGGAATTAGTTAATTTTACCTCCACACCACCCCGTTAAGTACTGTACTACAGTTTCCCCTACGACTCTATATATATATATATATATATATATATATATATATATATATATTAACACACCAGTCGGGAATCGAACCCCGGGCCTCTGCGTTGGAACAGTGATCGCTACCACCGCAACACAAGGACAACAAAAGCAATCCTAGGCTTTGCTATATTCCACACTCACGACCGTATTATTAAACAACATCTTCCCTTGAAGAGGGTCGTCGTGTTTCAACCTAAAATTTAAACTAAATGAGTCCTAGGAGAAACAACGGGGTGGTGTGGAGGTTAAATGAACTAATTCTAATATCATAAATTATTTTTATTGGAATTAGTTAAGTTTACTGTATTGTAGTGTCCCTCAGGACTCATTTAGTTTAAAACTTGGGTTGAAACACGAAGACCCTCTTCAAGCGCAGAGGTTTAATAATACGGAAATCGAACCCCCGACCTCTGCGTGTGAACAGGCTTCGCTACCATGGCACAACAATGAGATACTGTTAATATGTGGAACTCCGCATGCTCTATGGAGTGATGATATATATATATATATATATGTGTGTGTGTGGGTGTGTGTGTGTGTGTGTGCCGATAATCACAAGAAAACACGAAGTTCCAAAGCGCTTTCGTGTAATTCACATCTTCAGGGATGAGAACTCACCCTTGAAGATGTGAATTACACGAAGACCCTTGGGAACTTTGTGTTTCCTTGTGGTTATCAGCATATACATGGATCACGCACACGTACTTTACAGTGATTTATTTGCATATGCTGTGTCTATATATATAAAACAAAGAATTATGTCTGTGTGTTTGTGTGTCCGCACGAGAATCTCGGTAACTACTTTACCGATCTGTAGTGATGATGGATGGTGTTATATGTAGTGATAATGATTGGTGTTATATGTATTGATGATTGATGATGTTATATGTAGTGATGATGGGTGTTGTTATATGTAGTGATGATGGGTATTGTTATATGTAGTGATGATGGATGGTGTTATGTGTAGTGATGATGGAAGGTGTTATATGTAGTGATGATGGATGGTGTTATGTGTAGTGATGATGGAAGGTGTTATATGTAGTGATGATGGGTGGTGTTATATGTAGTGATGATGGGTATTGTTATATGTAGTGATGATGGATGGTGTTATATGTAGTGATGATGGATGATGATATTATATTTAGTGATGATGGATGGCGTTATATGTAGTGATGATGGGTGGTGTTATATGTAGTGATGATGGATGGTGTTATATGTAGTGATGATGAATGTTGTTATATGTAGTGATGATGGGTATTGTTATATGTAGTGATGATGGATGGTGTTATGTGTAGTGATGATGGAAGGTGTTATATGTAGTGATGATGGGTGGTGTTATATGTAGTGATGATGGATGGTGTTATATATAGTTGTGATTTATGATGTTATATGTAGTGATGATGGGTGGTGTTTAATGCTAAAAAAAATACTTTGCTGTACCGTTGTAGTGAAAAGCATGGTGGAACTTACATACACCGTTCATAAACTATTGATGGAAGAAGAAGTTTTGGGGACTAAACAGTGAGATAATGTGGAGCCTCCCGGAGGGTGGCGTCCTACCGAGGCATAGCGTGTGAGCCGCCAGTCTGTTTGTGGGTTGGGTTTGTTTGTTTGCATGTTCCCATGAGAATCACGGAAACTACTTTACCTATATGTAGTGATGATGGATGGTGTTATATGTAGTGAAAATGGTTGGTGTTATATGTATTGATGATGGATGATGTTATATGTAGTGATGATGGGTGTTGTTATATGTAGTGATGATGGATGGTGTGATATGGAGTGATGATGAATGGTGTTATATGTAGTGATGATGGCTGATGTTATATGTAGTGATGATCGCTGTTGTTGTGTGTAGTGATGATGGGTGATGTTATATGTAGTGATGATGGATGATGTTATTTGTAATGATGATGGGTGTTGTTATATGTAGTGATGATGGGTGGTGTTATATATAGTGATGATGGATGGTGTTATATGTAGTGATAATGGATGGTGTTATATGCAATGATGATTAGACAATAAAATATTCACAGTTTAATGCTAAAAAAATATACTTTGCTGTACTTTTGTAGTGGAACTTACATACACCGTTAATGAAATATTGATTGAAGAAGAAGTTTTGGGGAGTGAACAGTGAGACAATGTGGAGCTTCCCGGAGGGTGACGTCCTACCGTGGCCTAGCGAATGAGCCGGCCTGACCAAGCTTGGCATTGATAGCAAGTGTTTCCTTGCTTCTCTCATGAACAGTTCTATGTTGGCTGCTCCAGAGTGGTAAGTGGCACAAAATCTGAAAATACTTGCTGCTAATGGCAAAACCAAAAATGTGGTCTACCCTAATGCACTACAATGAGACAATGTGGAGCCTCCCGGAGGGTGGCGTCCTACCGTGTGTGTCCGCACGAGAATCTCGGAAACTACTTTACCGATCTGCAGTGATGATGGATGGTGTTATATGTAGTGATGATGGATGGTGTTATATGTAGTGATGATGGATGGTGTTATATGTATTGGTGGTGGTTACGGTGGTAGTGACAGTGGTAGTGGTGGTGATGATGATAGTGGCATGTTTGTGGTGATAGTGGTGGTGGTAGAGACTGGTTGATAGTAGTGGTAATGATGGTGGTGGTAATGATGATGGTGGTATTAGTGGTGGTAGTGATGATGGTGGTAGTAGTGATTGTAGTGATGGTGGTGCTATATGTAGTGATGATGGATGGTGTTATATGTAGTGATGATGGATGTTGTTATATGTAGTGATGATGGGTGATGTTATATGTAGTGATTATGGATGGTGTTATATGTAGTGATGATTGGACAATAAAATAATAACAGTTTAATATTGTCTAACAACAATTGAGGTGATAAACAGTTTTCAAGAGGTGATTAGTAAGAAAGAAAAGAAGAGGAGGTGAGAGTCGGCGAAGAAAAGTGAAGGAAGTGATAGTGATGAGACCTTGAATGATAGGAAGAAAAGGACGACACACACAGAAGTAAGCAGAAAGATTTCACCTGGAAATAAAACACAGCATGTCTTGACTGAATCCAACACCCTTCAAGAGTCAGACCCCAGTGATTATGACAGTGACAGTAATGTTTCAATGGGAAACACTAGCCCGAGTGGAAACACCAATGCCACGGACCCTATCACCCTACTCTCTGCCAAACAAACAAGTAAACTGAATCTACACATTACCAAGGACTCATTGAAATCCGTCGTGGAATGGTTTAATTGGATGATGAAGTACTGCAGACAGCACGGTCCCAACATTCAATTCCGACAAGAAAAGAACCGGAACTTTATCAAGTGTCAGACTCCTGAAGTCTATGAAACCCTTAGTACTGTTGGCTTTGACGGGGTTGTCCTAGTGCCCCCCCCCCCCCCAATAGACGATGATGAATGTTGCCACATCCTAGTGAGACGATTCCCCCTATACGCTGACATCGAAGATGCGTGTGGCTTTAATTCTAATGTACTCAGTATACTTCGACATTACGGAAGAAACACTCCACAAGCTTCGGTTATTGTCAAGTGGATCGGAAGTGTATGCTGAACCTCTGTGGAAGCTCATCCAATCCTTCCACCACTTTATGCAGAACCCTATCATCCTGGGCCTGCATTTTGTGTTATCTGCCCTCATTGGGGTCACACCTTCACTGCCTGCTGCCGACGTGATCGTCCCAGATGACGCTTCTTTTTACGTAACCACAACTCCGCTGACTGTGCCCAGAAAATCAAAGACCACCTCCAGAGGGGTGGTGTGGGCTATGTAGTTGATCCCAGGTGCTGTAACTGAGGCGGCCGGCACAATGCTGACTCACGGCAGTGTCCGAGTCGTCTGTCTGTCCCAGGGGAGAAGCCTTCCAGAGGGCCGCTTCTACCACAACGCTCCCCCCCCCCCCCCCAGTCGACTGGGACACCTGTCCCTGCCTGGCTTCACCAGACTGCACCACAACAGCACCTACCGTTCCTTAACTCAACCACTACTGAGCCTCCTCCTCGTCTCTACTCTGATGCTGTCAAACCTCATGCTCCCACCAGTGCCCCCCCACAACCCCCCTCCGGTGAAATGACACAGGTCATGTCCCTCTTCCAAGAATTTATCAGTCATAATGAGAAACTTTTCGTTACACTCTGTACCTCCATCTCCGACCTACACCGCAGACTCTTGTCCTTTGCTGCCACCCAGTCACTCCCCTCTTCTGGTTTGACACAAGCTGGTAGTCCCCCTGTGAGCCCCCCCTGCTCACGGCCTGTGTGTACTGTTGCCCCCGAGCCAAGCCCTGCCTCATCTTCACGTCGTGTGGTGCCTCAACCTGTCTACCCACCGCAAGCCACGCCCGCTACTGTGTCTGTGATGTCTCCAACAGGGCTACCTATTGCATCTGAGGACTCCACCGACATGCCGGCACCTAAGGCCCATCCGTCCACAGCAGGGGTTCACATGTACCCAGCCGGCCCGCCTGTAATCAGTCTAATACACCACAATAGATAGCAACGCTACAGGACTGCAGGTACTCACCTGAAACATAAATGGCTTGCAAAACAAGTTTGGTGCCCTCAAAACCTACGTCTACACTGAAGATGTCGACGTGCTGTGTCTCCAAAAAACGCGGTGTGCTGCTGGTACCTATGTGCTCAGTGGCTACACTTGTGTTGAGAGCCCATCCACCCGTTCTTCGCATAGATGGACTACCACTAGGCTATGAACATGACTGTGGATCTACGTCAAGAAGGATGTCCCCTACCAACCTCTCGACGCTGCCCTTGATGACGACACCACCGACGCACACTCCATCACAATCACACTAAAAGGTATGTCCCTCAATATTGTCAATGTCTATGTGCCTCCCTCCACCCCTACTGTACCTGTCCTACCACACCATATCACCTCCACCCCCACCCTCCTTGTGGGGGACCACAATGCCCGACACCCCAGTCTTTACTCCCAGGGGCCCCACTAAAACTCCCGGGGTAACTCCTGGCTCTCCTACCTCTAACCAGCTGATGACCCTGTACGTCTTCTCTGCCCTCCATCACCCACCCACATCAGGGGAGGGAAACTTGACTACATCGCTCTCTACTCTGACCCTCACCGCCCACACTCCACCCGCATCCTCCAGTCCCCACACAGAGACCATTTCCCTATCCACACTACCATCCAGTACGTGAGAATACCCGCCCCACCCAAGGGCCCTAGGCTCAGCCTACCCCCTGCCAGCATACCTGCCATCATCAATACCATTGCTCAATGGTTTCAGGGTTACACTGTCACCACCGCAGACCAACTCTACCTTGATCTGTCTAAACAATGCACTGACCTCCTCCGCCCTGACCCAAAACACCGCCGCCCTAACCGCCAGCCCAGGAGTCAGTGGAATGTTAATCGCTACCCTCATGTTAAGTCTATCCGAGTGTGGCACCGACTCCCAGTCGACCAGTGGAAGAAATCTCCCAGTTCCTCTGACGCTCTACGCTTCCTGATGCGCACAAATAAGGAGCTCCAATCTGCCATCACTCTCTCACGAGAGAAGCAGTGGTTTGATTTTGCTTCTTCTATTGACCAGTCTACATCTATAGGTGATATATGGCGCACCATTAACCGTGCCCAGGGCACCAATGCCAGACCCACGGTCCACCCCAGACCAGCTGCCCGAGCCGAGGCTCTCTCCCAGACGTGGCAGGAGGCCGCCTCCATCGATGCACTACCACCCGCTGTACGAGACCTCACCCTCGCAGTGCAACCACAACGCCGACAGCACATCTTCGAGTACCAAGACCTATCTGTAGACACTGACGTGCCTTTCACACAGTGTGAACTACTAAATGCTGTTGAGCGCGGTCGGTCCACCGCCCCTGGCGATGAAAGCGTTACATATAATGTGCTAAATGCCCTTATTGCCAGCCCTGGTAACCCCCTCTTCTGCCTATTGACCCTCTCTTTTGATTCTGGACAGGTGCCTCACTTATGGAAGACTGCCACCACCATCCCAATCCCTAAACCAGGCAGACAAGATGAATATCGTCCAATCTCCCTTATCTCCTGCTTCTCAAAGATGATGTAGCACATGAAACGCCACCGCCTCCACTGTAAAATTGAAGCCCACCTGCACCCTGACCTCTATGGATTCTGCCCCAGAAAGAACACTGCTCACCGCATCTCTCACTACATGGCGAACACCTCAGCCAAAACCTCCCTCTTTTTCGACTTCAAGGGTGCTTTTGATAAAGCCAACAGTGAAGTGATCCTTGAGGGCCTCACGCACATTGATGTGAAGGGCAAACTTCACACGTGGATTGCTGACTACCTCTCCCATCGACAGGCCCGTGTCCGTTTTTAGGGCCACTACTCTACGATCAGGGACTTTGTTCTTGGCCTTCCTCAGGGAGGTGTTCTCAGCCCTACACTCTTTAATGTTCTTTTGAATTCTATCTGCCGCCTCAACGACATCTTTGCTGAGCGTGCCCTAGACGGTCACATCATAAGCTACGCTGACGATATTCTCCTCCAAATTACTACAATGCAACATGAATAACCTATACTCTCCACGTCTGCCCGGACTTGTCAAACACTCGGGCTAGTCATCTCACACACTAAAACCAAGTTCATCTCACGCTTCCTGCGTCAGACACCGCTGACTCTGCAAGGACAAGACATCGATCACGTACGCACCTACACGTACCTTGGTCTACCCGTGCGAACCACTACCAGCGCCACTACCTCCGCTGTTGCCGCCCACGTCATCTCCCAGTGCCGCCAACGAGCGAGGCCCCTCCAGTCCCTCACCCACGGCCTCAAAGGAGCCTCTGTCAGGGTCCTACGTCTCATGTACATTGCCATCGTCAGAGCTGTCAAAGATTATGCCTCTCCTGTCCTTGTAGTTCCCTCCCAGCGCGAGGAACAAAGCATAGAGAAAATCCAAAACAGAGCGATGAGACTCATCCTCGGCTGCCCTATGACCACCAGAATAGAAGTCATACAGCGTGAACTGATCCTGCTCCCCGTCTGCGATCGAATTACTGATCTCAATGCCATTATTGATATTAAACTTCTTCGTAGTGAGCAACCGACTCCCCTGTCGCGCTCACTGAACTCACATCTTAACACCCTCCTGCGCCGGCCTGTCCCCATTACCTTTCCTTCCCCCTCTCAACACTGGCCCGTCCATACTGCTGTTGACATTCTACGTTATCACCTTTACACCCCCTCGACCTCTCTCCCTCCCGAGTACACTCATCCGCCTCTACCGCCGTGGACTTCCCCGAGTATTGATGTTCTCGTCCTCACCTTCCCTGGTCGTAAATCAACCCAACTGCAGGATATGCTCAAACTTAGCTGCCTTGAGCAGATTAATGATGCCGCCTCCTCTCTTACAACCTCCAATCCTCCTCTCCTCGTCTACTGTGATGGGTCTGTTACCACGCTTGGCAGCGCTGGGGCAGCTGTGTGGATTCCTGAGCGCCAGGCCCGCAGGAAAATCAGGGTCCACGACTGGGCCTCCTCCACTGACACTGAAAGCATACCTATCCTCGCGGGCATTCATCAGGGAGCGACCTATGCTCGCACTGAACGCCAGAACCTCCTTATAATCTGTGACAGAACTTCTGCACCGCTAGCGAGGCTCAAATCACCCTCCCCCTCCTCCCCTGCCGCCCAATACACCCTAGCCGCCGTCGCTGGGCTGGAACAAACTGATAACATCCGTTTTAAGTTTATCTGGGTCCCGTCACATATAGGAATAACTGCCTGTGACACTGTTGATCGGCTTGCCAAAGCAGCGAAACAAGAAGAACATTTTGAAGCCACCCTCGCATTCTCTCTGAATCATCTCAAATCTCGCATACACGCCGCTCAACGAGAAGCATTCGACGAAATTGGACACACCTGAAACAACGGGGTAGCATCACACTTCGCCACTATGACACTGTAACCGGGGACGACAACCGCCACTACAAAGAGTATCAATCCCTGACTCGATCTCAACAGATTATGTACATGAGACTGCGCCTTGGGTACAGGTACCTATGGGAGTACATTGGCAATCCTGAGCCTGGCCACACTGTTTGTAAACTTTGTGGCCAACCCGACTCTCACACCCTCTCTCACTACATCCTCATTTGCCCTATGACCTCCTCCTACAGGTCCTCAGCCATTACCAACGCCTATGCCGTCCTTGACCAGATATCCCTCCTCCTAGTGACAGGCCTGGCACTTGACATTCTTTGGGACCTGCCACGCTTTGCCATAAACAGATGAAATGTACCGGGAACTTTCCCCCCACACACTCATCATTCTGTCACTTTATATAACTTGCTGACAAAACCTATGACCCTACAGTCTTCTACGCCCTTAATGCATGAGTCATAAAGGCAAGCATGAACTTAGCATGCTTCCCAGATGGGCGCTGTAAACGCTTCTGCGCTTCACCTTGCACAGGGTGTAAGGGGGTGCCCAATAAATTATCCCCCTCTGGGGGAATCTAAAAAAAAATCTATGGACACGCCTGTCCGAGGAGTTCTTGTTGGACCGGAAAGGCAGTGCTGCTGTCTCTGGGATCACCAAGACTCTTCACTTCATAAACCAAAGCAGGCGTAGAATTGCTGCACTTTCTTCGTCAGTTGGATCCATCTTGTTTGTTGACAGTTGTAAAACGAAAGAAACTGGCGAGTTAGTTCTACTCTTGTGATGGTGCACAAGAAAAAAGTTTGACGATTTTTTGAAAGTTGTCCCCAAAAAGTCGACAAAAGAATGCCTGTGTGACGCGGCCTTCATGAGTTATGCCACAGTAAAAGACACGCTAAGCTGAGAGTGCAATTTCGTCTCTATTTATAGCTCTTGGTATATTACTATACGAAAGTGAAAGTTTTCTTTCTTTAATATGATTATACAATACATTTTTATGAACACAAAATTTATTAATGAATGTTTTATATCGTAATAATTTAAAAAATCTTGAAAATTTGTCCGGTAACAGCGTTTGGCAACTACTGTACAGTGTACACTCCCCCAAGACGAATTTCCCGCCGAATGTCGAAGATACCAGTCAATGTTTATCTATTCTTATTTTTATAACAAATCTAACTGCTAATTGAAAAATAAATCAAGTAAAATTGGCAAAAAATAAATGCTAAATTTTTGATAATGTACTTTTAGAAAGCTACAATGTATCAAATCGATTTATATAATTATAATTTCGATATACTGGAAGTGACTGTCATATTGTAATTACATCGTAGTCTAGATTATTGCTAATGTCAGTACCACTGCGTGACTTGTTCACGCAAATTCCTATCACTAGCTTCAGTCCTGATTTATATTTAATTGATTTCCGTATTCTTCATATGAAATAGAAGTTAATTTTTATTAATTCATTTGATAGCTACATTATCTGGCATGATGATGCATTAACAATATAATTTTTGCAAATTTTCAGTTAGAAAATTAACAGATAATGAAGTGCCTTAGATTAACTATCATTAGCTTTCACTAATAAAAATAATGGTTGCCCCTCGTGCAACTAGTATGGCCGGCCACCTAGGCGTGAATTTGTTTAAGGTGTAGACCCTATCGCCGAGGCAACAACCACACCCTAAGTTAACGAGTTGCATAACCCAGTTTCAAGGAACAGTCCGAGAAGACCCCGACAACTGCTCTGGGTAACCATTACCCCGGAACACGATCCGCAAAACATCCAGGTTCCCAATTACTGCTGGGTAGACAGAGGCAAGTAGCGTAAAGAAACTTGCCCATAATTTCACCCTGCAGTGGATGGAACCCGAGTCCGCTCGCTTGCAAGGCAAGCATGCTGACTTTTACACCACAAGTCGCTTTCACTTGTCAAACTGTCACAACATCCAATCACAAAACGACACGTCATATTGGGAGGTGGCGCTTGTTTTTTTGGATATCAATAAAAACTAACTATTGGCATCTCGTTTACACCAGACCCCTATCGCTCATATATCTGTCCAACCTATGTTTGAAGTTACCCAGCGTGTTCGAGTTAATGATAATATCTGGTAACTTGGTCTACTCATCCACTACTCTATTTTCAAACCAGTGTTTACCTACCTCACGCCCGGGGTAGGTAAATGTTTTCTAGGGAAACGATATCCATTTTGTAGTACGATGACCAGAACTGAACCGCATAATCTAAGCTAGGTCACACAAGCGCAAGATATAGTTTTTGGATAACCTTGTTAGTCTTCCAACTAATTCTCCTTTGTATGAATGAACAAAGAATAGGATTCCTGAGAAGAAACTTCTTAGTAATAATTTACCATCTTCTGCTGTTTCGTTTGGATATGTAAATGAGGTAATATGTATTTGCCCATGTAATGGTGACTTAAAAGTTTTTCTACCACTACTTAACAACTTAGCCCCCTCGATTAACTTCACTGTGGTATTAGAAAATGACTGTAAATTACCATTCCTAGACTGTCTGATCCACCATAATAAAGGCAAACATTCAGTATTTTTATCAATGGGGTTACGTGCTCTACGAATATGCAGTCCGGAATCCATTGATGAGGAATTTGAATGTATCTACAATATTGGATTGAACTTAAAGTAACATAGATCTTTTATAGACAAATTGCCTTAACATCGATATGAAAACTTTTTTTTATAAAACTCATCCTAAACCTCCTTATTACAATAAGAATCTTTTTGTGTTACCATTCAACGAAAATTTATATCAAATTCCTCTGCAACTGGAACGTAAATGTAACGTTTAGTAACTATTGCGCTATTAAACAAATGTTAATTAAGAACTCTCCCAGCACTGCAGGTGGCTGCATTTACAAAGTTCCTTGCAAGGAATGTAATATGTTCTACTTATGTCAAACGGGCAAAGATCGTATAATTAGACTTAAACAGCATAGATATAGTACTAGGACAGGCCAGGAATCCAGTTCTTTGTTCATTCATATGAGAGATAATAATCATTGTATTGATTGGGATAATGCCTCCTCAATCTTACCTTGTAATTCAATTGTCAGTAGGAACATTATAGAATCTAGTCTCATTAAACATATCGAATCTGTCAACATACCGAATCTGTCAACATGAATTTGAGTAATGGTAAGTACAAACTGGATAATTTTGTGATTAAGAAGATTTGTAATCAGGTGAGAAGGTTGGGTCATCTTACCCTTTGACCTGACTACGGACAGCTGCTGTGCTTAGATGGCATGGTAAATTTTTTTGATTAAGAAAATTAGTAAGGGTCACTGCCTTATGATTGGAACATTGTGGACACCTGCTGCCGTCTACTGTATATATTAGCCTTATCAAGTATTACTCCTTAGTCTGTACTCACCCCTGAAGATGTGAATTTCACGAAAACGCTTGGGAACTTCGTGTTTTCATCATTCCTTGTGGTTATCAGCATATATATACAGTATATATATATATATATATATATATATATATATATATATATATATATATATATATATATATATATATATATATATATATATATATATATATATGTGTGTGTGTGTGTGTGTGTGTGGAGGGGGGGGGTTACACACAAAGACAAAGATAATGGGAGAAAGAATCAAATGCTAAGGCTTACCCAGAACTGTAGCCACTGTCGCCGCCACTGATGACGTAAGGGGAATGGCTGTTGGGGTAGATGGGTGAGGTCGGGAGTGGCGACGGTGTGCTAGTGTAGGCGGAGGAGGTACGGACAGCAACAAGAGTAGAGTAGGGCGGAGGTAGTTCACTGGGCCCACCATCGGAGACGCTGCTTGATCGGTCGCTGATATTCACCGACACTATAAGTACAATACGATATTATAATTACTTTTACAGTTGACAATATTCCAGGAATTTGCATCAATTGATTAAGTTCAAATAATAATAAGTTATAATGGGTAATTTAATTGCAAAGATGCAAGTAAGAGTAGGCAGCTATCAAACAAGGAGGCACTGGGAAGATATTGGAAGCATGTAGACCCTGCTGCCGTATGACATCACCAAAATGTTAATTATGTCCCAGATTACAAAACTGACTGACTTTCTGCCTTATTTACACTTACTTGCAGGGTCTCAGGTGTTTCTTTTTTTTTCATACCACAACATATACTGTTTATCAGTTGCTACCTGACCCAGCTTGGAGAAGGACGTGCCCCCAAGGGCTCCCGTTAGTGACCAAGGAAAATGGCCGCATTGGATCGTTGTGTCTTGGGGGAAGAGGAGCAGAGTGTGAGGAAAGACGACCTCCTGGCCACTCTGTTAAGGCAGTTGAGGAGTGAGATTGACTCCCTAAAGGGGGAAAATGAAGCCCTCAGGACTGAACACCTTCAGGTAGGTGTCCTGCTAGGCAGGACACCTGCGAAGCAGGAGCAGGCGTGGAGAGTGGTTGTCTCCAAAGGGACTAGGGTCAGACTCAGGAAAGCTGACCAGGGTGTGGAGTGTAGTAACCCCTACCAGGTGCTGGAGAAAGCTGGCGGGGAAGAGAAGCGGCAGGACGGTGTGGTGCAGGGAGAGGAAAGGGCAGTTGGACAAACCCTGCCCAGAGGTAAGGTCGTGGTAGTTGGGGACAGCCAGGTGAGGTTTTTAGAAAGGACTTTTTGTGTAAGAGATAGGAAACGTAGGACTAGGGTGTGTTTTCCTGGGGCTGGGATAGGGCATGTAGCTGAGAGGATAGATAGGGGTTGTCAGGGGAGGGTCCAATCCAGTAGTGTGTCTTAGTGTGGGAGGAAACGACATAGGAAAGGTTAGAAGTGAGGAACTTTTCAAGAGGTATATGGTGGCGCTGGGGAAGATTAGAGTTAGGGGAGGAATCCCGATAGTATGTGGTGACTTGCCTAGAAGAGGGGTTGGTTGTGAGTGGCTGTCCAGGGCAATTGCTATAAATTGCCGACTGGAAAAACATTGTGCAAACAATGGTTGGGCATTCATTGATAGCTGGCAACGATTCTGTGGCAAAGACTACCAGTACAGTCGTGACGGAGTATACTTGTCTCGCGCCGGGGTAAAGACGTTGTCTGGATCCCTGGAGAGTGAAATTGTCACTCCAAAGGGGGTGGGGGGGGGGGGGGGTTCGCCAGTAGAGAGGGGTCGGGGAAAGTGGGAGTCAAAAAAGAAGCAGGTCCTGGGAAGTAAAATTGGTTACTCAGGACAAGGAGTAAAACAGGACTATACAAACAGTAGGAGCGTTAGAAATAAAATAGACTTGCTGAGAGCGGTTGTATGTACTGAGAATGTAGACGGCATAGCAATCACCGAAACTTGGATGAATCTGGCGAGCAAAATTTTTTTATCAGAGTACCACATGGAAGGGTACAACCTTTTTCACAAGGACAGGGAAGGTAGGAAGGGGGGAGGGGTTGCACTCTTCATCAAGGATACATTGAAATGTTGTATTAATAATTCAATAAAGGGTGAAATAGGAACCGAGTCTATATGGGTAGAAATCACGGAAGGAAGAGAAAAACTAATTATGGGAGTGACTTACAGGCCCCCAAGTCTTGGGAAAGAAGCAGCTCAGCCCATATGGCAGGAAATGAGTAGGGCAGCAAAATATAACAACCTGTGCATTATGGGGGATTTCAACTTCAGAAATATTGACTAACAACATTGTAGGTGACTATGAATCTGAAGACTTCCTAGACGCAATACAGGACAATTTTTTGAAACAACTAATTACAGAACCTACTAGAGGTGACAATATATTAGACCTAGTATTAACAAAAAAATAAAATATTATCAGAGATATCACAGTAGGGGAAGAACTAGGAAACAGTAATCACAGAGAAATCAGGTTCACCCTAAATTGGGAAACGAAAAACAATGACAATATGGTCAGAGTCCCAAACTTTCGGTTGACGGATTATGAGGGGTTAAGAAGGTACCTAGGAAAGGTCACCTGGGAACAGTTACGTCAGTCCCCAGTAGGAAGGGGTGTGGTCATAGATGACACAACAATTGATCATGACTATAATATATTCACTAGTTTACTACATAAAGCACAGAACAAAATATACCATACAGAAAAATTCGGTCAAATAAGAATGAGTCAAGGTGGATGACCAGAAAACTTAAACATGACATAGGAATAAAGAAAGGAATATATAAGAAATTAAAGGTAGGGGAGGAGCAGCTCAGAAATAGGTATAATGAACTATCTAGGAATGTTAAGAAAAATGTAAGGAAAGCAAACAGAGACTATGAAATCAAAATAGCAAGAGAATCCAAGGCGAATACCAAGGGATTTTTCCAGGTATATATATAGAACAAAGGTCAAGGACAAAGTTGGGCCTTTAAAGTCAGGGAGAGGAAAAGTGATAAATGGCAGTGAAGAAATAAGCAAAGCATTGAACAGCTACTTCTTATCAGTTTTCACAGAAATTCGCGAGGAAATTCCAGAGGTGGAACTGATATTTTGGGGAAAGGAAGAGGAGAAATTAAAGAATATCAGTATCAGAAAAGTGGATGTTCTTAAGTGGATAAATAAACTAAAGAAGACAAAATCCCCAGGGCCAGATGAATTTTTCCTTCGAGTCATAAAAGAGTGTAGGGAACAGTTTAGCGGACCCCTCGTAAATTTATTTACAAAATCATTCGGCATGGGAGTTGTGCCAGACTTGTGGAAACAGGCAAATGTAGTACCCATATTCAAAAAGGGAGACAGAGCATCAGCTTCAAATTAGCGGCCAATCAGTTTGACGTCAGTAGTGGGGAAATTTCTTGAATCAATTATAGCAGATAGCATCAGATCGCATTTAGAGAAAAGCAAATTAATCTACGACTCTCATCATGGGCTTACAAAGGGAAAATCCTGTCTAACAAATTTGCTGACTTTTTTTAGGAAAGTCTTCGAGGTAGTAGATAATGACGAAAATTACGATGTTATTTACTTAGACTTAAGCAAAGCATTTGACAGAGTACCGTATCAGAGGCTTCTGAGAAAAATTAAGGCTCATGGTATCGAAGGGAAAGTTTTAAATTGGATAAAATCATGGCTCACCGATAGAGCGCAGAGGGTCAGCGTAGATGGTGTTAAATGTGAGTGGGGCCGTGTAGCCAGTGGGGTTCCCCAGGGGTCAGTACTAGGCCCACTCTTGTTCATAATCTACATAAACGATCTAGATACTGGGATCAGCAGTGACATAAGCAAGTTTGCGGATGACACCAAAATACGGCGGCAGATTAACTCAGGGCAGGATGCAAAGGTATTACAAGAGGATCTAAATAAACTCCAGGGGTTGTCTAAAAAACGGCAAATGAAATTCAACACCAGCAAGTGCATCGTACTTAATATTGGAAGAACAAATACTGTCAATGTATACAGCCTTAATAACATTAACCTAGAGAAGTCGACTTGTGAAAGAGACCTAGGGGTACTTGTAAGCCCGGACCTACGGCCTAGAAAACAGTGCGTTAAAGTTCGAAATAAGGCAAACAGAGTATTGGGTTTTATATCTAGAAGTGTAAATAATAAGAGTGCAGAGGTCTTATTGCAACTATATCTTGCGCTAGTCAGGCCGCACCTCGATTATGCGGTTCAGTTCTGGTGCCTTTATTATAGAATGGATATCAATACACTAGAGTCGGTGCAGCGAAAAATGACGAAAATGATTCCGGGACTTAGAAATCTTCCATATCATGATAGGTTAAAGAAACTTAACTTGCATTCCCTAGAAAGACGAAGAGTGCGGGGAGATATGATAGAAGTATTTAAGTGGGTAAAAGGAATCAATAAAGGGGATATAGATAAAGTTCTTATAATATCCGAGCAGGATAGGACTCGGAGCAACGGATTAAAGTTGGATAAGTTTAGGTTTAGGAGGGAGATAGGAAGGAACTGGTTCACAAATTGGGTGGTGGACGAGTGGAACAAGCTTAGCAACTTTGTAGTAAGTGCTGGAACACTGGAAAGTTTTAAAAGGAGGCTAGATAGATTCATGGGTGATAGAGAGTGGTAGTAACTCTCGACAGGAGCTGCCATGCACAGGCCAACCGGCCTATTGCACTCTCCGTATTTTCTCATGTTCTTATGTTCTTATATCGTTTCTCACTTTTGATTTGTCTATTTTTTCCATTTCTGTATTTATTTTTGGCTCAACATTTTTGCCCCCCCCCCCCCCTGCCTTGATGTGGGTCAGTAACCTTTGCCTGGTTGGGCGAATGTCCGTAAAAGAAAAAAATATATATGAAAGCCCGTCAGCACAATTTAAATACTAAGCCTTCACCACACATGGAGACAATTTTGCTGGCACTGCACTGGATCTTCTTCACTCTTTAAGTTTATTCGGTACTATAGCGAGTTTCTGTCAGACCAATGCTGTCCAGACCAGGAAAATGGCGCACTATAGGAGGCTCGAGGAATAGGCTTACAGCACATACCTGTAGGACACCACAAGACTGGGGTGACCCTGAAACCACAAACACACTGTAACACTTGATAATAACTAAGGGAGGCAACAGGTACAGGTCCACGGTAACAAGAGACACAAATGGACAAGGTGACCCTGAAAACGCGATTATAAGGGGCCTTCAGGGAGCAGAGGAGGAAAGTCGCAATCGAGAAGGACCACGGCAATTACCGGTGTGCGAAGGCATCCACTAACGAAGCCCACAATTATTAAAGTCCCGGCATAATAACATTTAATTGACGTGGTAACAAAGTGACTATAACCAGTGAGCAGCCAAGGCAGTAACGGGCACGAACTGTTGACCCAAAAGGCGTTCAGCGAGAAAAAGAGGCAAGGAGTGAGAAGGAGCAGCCATATCCCAGCACTCTGGCGATGTACAATCTACTATAATCCTGGAGAACCCAAAATTCGGCATACTACAAATACAGGTAGAGAGCACCTACCCTAATGGTAATGATTAGGTGATTAGCTTGTTAGTTTATAAAAAGAAATTGCATCTTATAGAGTGATCCGCCCCCCCCCCCCCACCTGTTGGTAACAAGTGTCTAGTATGAATAATGGACAATGAAGTGTAATAACGTAATTGTATTTTAGAAGACCCCGTTATCTTCCTGTAAAGCCCTCGAGCTACACTTGTACTTAGCCTTGTGCTGGAAAACTATGTAAGAACACTTTTATTTACAATATACACACTATTGCGCCACGTTACAATTTTCCTGACTTTGCAATCCCCCCCAACTGTAAAATCTCACAATATTTTCATGATGAGTATAGCACTCATTACAGTACCATTTACACATGGATAGGCTGGGCTGTCCGGAGATCGAACCAGGCTTGGGAGTAAAAATGAAAGATTCGAAAACATGGTTCAGTTATGTAAATAGATAGATAATTATTGTAAATTCGTGGTTTGAACATCACCAAAGGTATCTTTATACAGTCATACTACCCGTAATAATAAAAACCATGTTATCAGGAATCACGATGAGAACTTTTTTTGCAAGAAAATTTTAAGAACTCAGCAGCTCAAACTATGGATCAGACTATGTCTCAAGAATGAGTTTAGTGAGGCTAAACCTTAATCAATGAAATCCAAAGGCTTGAATAAAATAAAATTGAGTTTAAGGAAACTGAAAACAGAAATAACAGAAAATGATTCTGAATCCTGAACAGAATTTTTTTTTTTTTTACAGGGATTAACCCATGTGGACACAGGTCACTGACTCACATCGGGGCCTGTGGGCAATAAGTTACAGAGACAGGTTAAAGCATCTTAATTTACACTCCCTCGAGAGACGTAGAGTGAGGGGCGATATGATAGAGATGAATAAATCAAAGTCAGGACTAAACAAAGGGGACATTACAAAGGTACTCAACTATCCAACCAGGAGCGAACTCGTAACAATGTTTTTAAATTAGACAAATTTTGATTTAGGAGTGAAATAGGTAAACATTGATTTGGAAATATTGTAGTGGATGAATGGAACAAGTTACCAAACATCATCATTAACTCGAATACGCTAGATAGCTTCAAACATAGGTTGGATGGATATATGAGCAATAGGGGTTAGGTGTAAATGGGACAGCCGAGTATGGGCCAATAGGCACGCTGCAGTTTCCTCCATTCTTATGTTCTTATGTTCTTATATAATAATAATAATAATAATAATAAAACAAGAGAAAACAAGCTCAAAAGTGAGAAACAATATATATATATATATATATATATATATATATATATATATATATATATATATATATATATATATATATATATATATATATATATATATATATAGTGTGTTGTCAATAGTAAGAGAAACAAATGAGACCCTGCAATTGTGTAAATGAGGCAGGAAGTCAGTTCAGCAACCTGGGACTTGGTCACAATTTTTGTGATGCCATATGGCAGCAGGGTCTACCATTAGACATCACATTATGCTTCCAATATCTTCCTAGGCGGTAGGACCTCCCTGCTTGATAGCTGCGTACTACCTCCTACCTACTATGGTATACTTAGAATGATTTGAAGAGTCGATATATAAGAACACTGGATTAAATTAAAAAGAAAATAATAATAGAGTATGTGATAAACGTGTAGGGCAAACTAGTGACCAGGCTAAAACTGACTGGATCACAAATTAAATTTTGAAGAAAATAGATAGCATCGAAATATTCTTAAGAGTTATGCTTTCAGAGAACTTAAAAAAAAGGAATTTAGGCAGGCTACATATTTTCTTTAAAAAATGCCCCCCCCCCCAAAAAAAACAAAAAAATTATGAAGCACTATCTATTAGCCTCCTCTCTCGATCTCTTATTATTATTTGAACTTCAACTTATCAAGGCAGCTTCACCAAAACACCTTCAAGTCCCCCCCCCCCCCCTCCCAACACATGCCGTGCTACACCTTGTGATAGACACCCCGATCATGTGAACAATCCATTCTATGGCGTGTCTACGTGCACATCCTCTTTGAACTTCATCCCCCCCCACCCCCTACATACTTGTGTAAGGTGAAAAGCAGAAACGTTTACATGGTTGCCCTATATCTCATGAGTTAAGGGCGTAGAAGCCTGATGAGTCAAGGGCGTAGAAGCCTGAAGAGTCAATGGTTTTATGTCTAAACAAGTTATTGGAAGCTCCAACAACTTGTCCCTGAATACGAATTCGCAACTTTCGATTTACAGCAGGTACCTACTTTGCCGCTAGGTGAACAGGGACCAAGGGGACTAGGAAGAGTATCCAAACAACTTCCGCCGGCCCGAGAATGGAACCCATGACATCTTACTTGTGAGGCAAGAGCGGTACCGCTCTACCACCAGGGTCCCTCTATCGATGATATGAGTTATTTTTTCCTGGGATTAGCCCACTTGGGCACATGTCACTGACCAACATCAAGGTTCTGGGGCGAAAAATAAATAAATAAAATAATATTTATAATAATTATTAATAATAATTATCATCATTAATATTTTTATAATAAAAAATAAAGAATATAATAACAAAAATTAAATAAAAATAATAATAATAATAATAATAATAATAATAATAATAATAACCATAAATAAAAAATAAAAATAAAAATAAATCAAGAAGTGAGAAACGATATACTATATGTTTGTTGTGTTATCAATAGTTGTCTTATGTCAGTGCCAGGAGGACAGGTATAAAAAGCGCTGGATAAAGAGATACTTAATTTCAAGTCATAGGAGAGAGGGTTCCTGACGGGAGAGAGGGTTGGTGATGTTTCCCGACAGCAGGGCGGCAGGAGTTGAGGTACTCAAATAAATTTTCCTCTCGCTCTTACTTATCATCAGTGTCATATTTCATTGACAATTTTACCACCGTTTTTAGTATAATCGATTGCCACATTTGAGATATTAACTTTACATATTACAGGGTTCTATGGTAATTTGAAAGAGAACAGAAAGCACGATGTGGACACTCCCTGGCTGATGGACTCGCGCGCGTACACACACACACACACACACACAGAATTTAAGCGTTACTTTGTTTGGGAGTGTTCTCTACATTCCAATTGGTAAAATTGGTTCGAGTAAACTAAGTTATATAAATTTTAAGTTGAATTGATTATTAAATATTTGGTGAAAAAAAGTGTTTCACATGAGGATAGGAAGAATCATGTTACCGCTAAAGACAAAATATATATCCATATATTTATAACACAAACAAAAGGAAAAACACATTAACTCAGTCAACTTGCTCACGCTGTTGAGGTTCATCCAACTTCTTGATAAACATGCTGCCTGTTGTAGCGGGTGTTATCAGGTCTCCACCAGTGAAAACGGCCGTTGCCCAGGTCCTCCCAAACATAATAATCAGTGAGCCGTAATCTCCCAACCTGGTGTTGTTCTTCTAACCTTTCCTTCACATGAGAGACCCTGTGGTGGAACCCAATTCGATGGAGACGTTTGCCTAGCTGTCCTAGCCGAGACCTCCAAGTGCAGCCGCTCCGTCGTGGGCACGGCATTGGTGAAAGGATGGTCGCGAATGTCTGCCACAATCCTCATGTCGTCTGCTGTGCTAGTCAGTCTAGGAAGTCCTGTTCTGGGACGATCTGTTAAATTACCAAACTCTTCAAACCGCTGTAACCAACACAGCATTGTCGGTCTCGAGACCCCCACCTGCCCTGGGATCCCGCTGATACTTAACCTGGCGTTATGCATGCCGACGAATTGCCTTCTCTGGGAGATCACGTGGTGGTCTTCCATGGTTGTAGTTGGTGGAATGACCGAACGGCTGCTGAATGACCACGTTATAACCTCGGATAAGTTAAAGGTTGTGGTGAATAGCATTAATTGTCCCTAGAATCATCATTTCCATATTACAGTGCCCTGCATAGTTTTTGTGGTTTGTGTATTATTAGGCTTTTCTGGGTGTATTTTGCATGCTGATCTCAAAAATGTTATCCATTTTGCTCAATCAGGTCAGAATTTTGTGCTATAGCATTTTAAGCGGAGATTCAGGTAAAATATTGGCATTTTTCGCTCAAAATGGGGTCCTCATATTCGTTCATTAAAAAAATCATCAGAGACGTTGGCAAGCCTCACAGAAAAGATTTCGGTCAGTTTTAATGCCCTTACGATGCATTTAAATACACCCACGTGCTCGCCGGCCATTTAAATGTCCTCCGTGACACAAAGGAAAAGAGTATACTGTATGTCCGTGTTTTTTTTACATATATTTTTTCACAATTAAATTTCTTTTTCATCTGGTGGTACATGGCATGTACTAGCAACCGCCCCCATGTGCCTCTAAAGTCTAGACCCTCAGTCAGTGTCTCTCGAGACTTCAAGAAAGTGGGAGTGTGTGCGTCTCTCTCTCTCTCTCTCTCTCTCTCTCTCTCTCTTACACACACACACACGCATATTTCTAATCATATACACACCTGTTTTTTCTTCTTTCAGAGTTGTACATTTAATCATGAATCGGAAGTGCAAGAACGACCCTAACAGGTTTTGCTATGTGTGCGGTTGTGTAACAATGACAGACCGACAGTGCACCATTACTCCCCTAGTGAAAAACTTATATCATGCATACTTTGGAATGAAACTTGGAGACCAAGATAAAGCTTTTGCCCCTCACATGTGCTGCAAAACATGTGTTGAAAATCTGCGGCGCTGGAGCAACAAGAAGATTCAACGTCTACCATTTGGCATTCCTATGGTATGGAGGGAAGGCAGAGATCATACCACGGACTGTTACTTCTGCATGACAAACCTTCAGGGTGAGTTATACTAATACATCAATACTAATATATCAAATGCAGTATGTTCATGCATTCTTAAATATATCTGTAAGTTAATATGTTATGCTATCTTGATACTAAATCCTTCGTTCACATTTCAGGTATAAACAGGAAGAACAAACATCATGTTAAGTATCCAGATGTACCCTCAGCCATCAAACCAGTTCCTCACAGACCAGGAATACCAATTCCAACTCCACCAGAAAACTATAGGGACATGATACTCGATGACGATCATGATATCGATGAAGACATAGAAGAGACTGACGCTTCTAGTACATACTTGCCCACAGCTTCTGCAAAAGAGCCCATACCCTTCAGTCAAGCTGAGTTGAATGATTTAACAAGAGACTTGTGCTTGTCTAAGGAGTCAGCTCAACTACTAGGATCACGGCTTTGCGAACACAATGTCTTAGCACCAGGAACAACATTTGCCTGGTACCGTAACCGTGACAAGGAATTTCGCAAGTTCTTCAGTTTTGACAAGGGAACTTCATTGGTGTATTACAACAATATCAGTGGACTCATTGCAGCTATGGGAATATCATACAATATATCAGAGTGGCGGCTCTTCATTGACTCATCAAAAAGAAGCTTAAAAGCTGTGTTGTTGTTCAATGGAAACCAGGTCGCGTCTGTTCCGGTGGGGCATTCAGTGCAGATGGATGAGAACTACAACAACATGGAGTATCTGTTAACTGCTCTGAAGTATAAAGACCACAATTGGAAGATCTGTGGAGACTTGAAGGTAATTTAATACACCAAAAACAGTTGCTTTCAAAAATTGATATTTTGTTGACAGTTTTTCTAATAGGTAATTATGTCTGCCGACATACTGTCATATTATGAAGTGTTAATATTTTTTAATAATAAAACTATTCAGCTAAACATATTTTTAATCTGTTTTTTCCACAGGTTGTGTCCATGATGCTGGGCCTACAAGGTGGTTACACCAAGTTTCCATGTTTCCTCTGTCTGTGGGATAGTCGAGCAGACAAGCAGCACTACATGCAACGTGACTGGCCTGCAAGAAGTGGACTTACTCCAGGTTCTCACAATGTTGTTGCCCATGCTCTGGTGAATCCGCAGAACATTCTTCTTCCGCCACTGCACATCAAGCTCGGTCTGTTCAAAAACTTTGTAAAGGCATTGGACAAAAAAAGCCAGGCAAAGCTGAATGCAGGAATTTTTGATGGCCCTCAGATCAGAGAGCTTTTCAAAGATCCCAAGTTTGATTGCAGCATGGATGTAAATGAGAAGAAAGCCTTGCATGCCTTTAAGTCTATTGTCTCCAGATTTCTTGGCAATTACAGAAGTCCAGAGTATGGACGAGTTGTTGAGGACCTACTTCTGAGCTACAAAGTTCTTGGTGCACGCATGTCCATCAAGATGCACTTCCTCAGCTCCCACTTGGACTACTTTCCAGAGAACTGTGGTGATGTGAGTGAGGAACAAGGAGAACGCTTCCATCAAGATATCCGTTTAATGGAGGAGCGGTACCAGGGTCGCTGGGATATCAACATGCTCGCCGACTACTGTTGGTGTCTGAAACGGGACGCCCCAGACACCAACCACCAAAGAAATTCTCTGCGACAGCCATTTATGCATGTCTAACTGTACAGGCATCTATGTAGTTGACATATTTTGGTCCTATGTGTTGTGGTTACATTTCTTATGATATATTTTGCATAAAAATTTTGACATCATATTTAAGAATTTCGATTTTTTCCTAATTCCCATAGCATAAAAATCTGACCTGATTGGGCAAAATGAATGGCATTTTTGGAATCAGCACGCAAAATACATAAAGAATCAGCTAAGAAACCCCGCACCTCATGAATTTGTTTTTCAAATGCAGCCCAGTGTTATAGTAAACTAACTATCCTGTGCAATGAGACTGCCATCATTAATAACTTCAATAAAAGCAATAGGAGAGAGATAATATACCCACCACCACCAATCTCCATTATTATCATCGATAATAATAGTGGTGTTGGCACGCTCTAGAATGGATTATTCCCATAATCAAGTGTCTAGCAGACACAATGTGAGTTCTTTTTTTTTTTTAATTAAAAGTGTGTTTGTATCATATCAATAATTTATTTCTGCTAAGACTTAACATTTGATATTCCTAGCACCATATTTAATTATGTAATATGACATGAAACAGTAAGAATTTACCGCAAACATTTAATGTCCTTTATGCACGGCAGCACGGTTGTTTTACATGAATATAAGTATAACAACGGTAAATTGTGTTCATGAATAATATGCACAAAGAGACATCATATAATGGAGTGTTCACATAATCAGGGTTTCTGGCACACGCCATGTGTGTTCGTGCTTCCGTGTCTCCGACGATGCCACATAACCGGGTTGGCCAAAACTGCCTGGTGCAGGACTTTTAGTCGGGACTGTACATCGCCAGGAATAGGTTGGCTCTGCAAGGAATGATCCAGGTGGAGTTGAGGCGCTTTTTTTTTCCTTACTTAATAATCTGGAACAAATAATTAACCACCTTACACATGTTCCACATCGACACGACCAACTTGCTAGTATTCTTGGCTTTTGTTTTACCTCTAACGCCTCTCACTATTACTCCTCCATTTCCGCCCCCTATGGCACTATCGGAAGGCCCATTGGCTAACTTGTATGAATTTCTCTCCGAATTTCCCTGGGATGAATGTTACCGGAGTTATACTTGGTGGTATTAGTCTATTTATCCAATCTTATACTAAACCTTTCACTTCACAATCTTGTAGTGAGAAAGATAGGACATATCGAGTTATGAAACTGTCTCTTTCTCCTGTTACTCTTTCCTTTTTCACTACTTCTAGGAATCGCTGTAAGGCTATTCGTCGGAGGGCCAAGCGGAATTTTATTAAAAAAAAAAAAAAGTATCGCTGAGCTGACTAACTCTTCTTCTAGTAAATCTTTCTGGTCCTTAACTATAAGCGTCTGTAATAACTTCTGCGATCACTCTTTCCTTATCTTTTCCTACCTGAGAGTTCTTGTATTACCCCTTGTCTAAGAGACAATAATACTTGCATAAATTTTGGTTATACACATTATGTCTGTATTATAACATCACCCACGGTAATTAAACTACTCGTATGGGTAAGTGTGTAGTACCGTAAGTCATGTAACCTCAATGTCTTTCAAATGACCTCTGCACACCATCAACCTGCCTATAGGTCAACAATTCAAAACTCGTTGATCAAGGTATCTCACACCGTCAAGTCGTGTATATACAGAAGCTCCTACATTAGCTTCTCATACTCTCCTAAGTTACACGCCCATTGTGTAATTACTGTGATATTACACTTTAATTGTGCAGATAAATATTTTTAGAATAAATTAGAAAACACTTTTTGGGGTCTGCAAATCTACCCAAAATAACCTTTTTTTTGTATTACTGTACTACTGTGGCCAACCAGATCTACTACTGTAGGAGGTAGTAGTGGTTTGAACCCTCTATAGGACGATGGACTAAAAGTAACAGTGGAAGAGTCTATAACCAAAACTCCCTCTGATAAAGCCGATCTCTTTGGCACCTTATTTTCTTCTACCTCCACCTTAGACGATTCCAACTCTACTCCTACTCCTGTTCTTCTTACTGAACCTACAGGTATGCACTTTCTCATAATCTCCAATCGTAGGGTTGCTGGTGTGTTATCTAATCTGGATGTGAGTAAGGCACATGGACCAGACGGATTACCCCCTCGTGTTCTGAGGGAGTGTGCTGAAGTTCTGGCCCGGTGCTTGTTTGTTACTTTTGCCTTTGCCTCGGAACCCAAAATTTGCTTTGGTTAGGCCCATCCGAAGAAGGATAACTATTCTACTCCCTCTAACTATCGTCCCCCTCTAAGATTATCGAAGCTATCTTAAACTCTCATTTTCTCCTTTCTCTTTTGTCAGCTCACCAGTATGGTTTCCGCCAGGCGAGATCTACTGTCGTGGCCCTCGACACTTCCAAAGCATTTAACAGGGTAGGGCGCAAGTCTTTGCCTTCTAAATTTCTTCTTATGGTTTCTCTCCTCCACTCTGTTCTCTCATTTCTAGCTTCTTTGAAAGCAGATCCATTGCAGTTGTTGCCGGAGGTTCGATCTCTCGTCCTTTCTCTACCAGTAATGGTGTTCCACGGGGTTCTGTTCTTTCACCTACGTTTTTCCTTCTTTTTGTCAATGATTATTTCTCACTACTACTAAGTATATCCATTCTTATGGTGATGATTCTACTCTTCACTCTTCTTCTTATCTTTCCCTTTACCAACTCTCAAACTAGATCTGTTTATAGAGCTGATACAGTTTCACCTATCAATGCGGATTTGTGCAGCATCGCCGAATGGGGAGGTAGAAATTTGGTCAACTTCAATGGTAAGAAAACACAGTATTTACCAATTACACTTTCCAAAATGGAAGATCTCTCACCAATCACTTTTCAGGACGCATCCATTTTGCCAAATTCTAAAATAGATATGCTAGGCCTCACCATTTTCACTAAGATGTCAAAGAAGCCACACATCTATAACATAGCTAAAGCTGCCTCCCGAAGGCTAGGGATTTTGCACAGATACCGTAGCTACTTCACTCCTGAGCAATTGCCTCAAGTTTATAAGGGATTCATTCGTCCTAACATAAAGTACTACCCTCATATCTCGGGTAGTTCTTTTGTCCAACTGTTAGATAGGGTGGAATCAAAGACATTTCGTCTTATTAACTCTCTTCCTTTAGTAAATAATCTGTCTTCCCATTCTCTTCACTGCAATGTTGCTTCGCTCTCTCTCTTTTACAGGTACATTAATGGGCAATGTTCAGTAAATGTTGCATCCTGTGTACCGCCGGCAAGGAATGAGCTCGTAACACTCGCTTTGCCCGCGGTACCAAACTGTGGAATATTTTTTTTTTCTGCGTTTCCATCCACTTGCAATCTGTCTCGCTTACAAAATCTGGTCTTCCTGCATCTTCGTGGTGTATATAAACATATTCACGGAGCGCACCCAACCTTCATAGTGAGCGGACGTGCTACACGTCGCTTCCTGTTCAGTTCAAATTGCTGACCGTTACGACTGTCGGCCTTGTTTTTCACGTTGGGTTCGCTCTGGGTGCGTTATCTTGTAGTTGTACATTGATATTATTATTCTTGTACACTGCGCTTCTTCCCTATCCTATCCTTTCGCCTAGAGTTCCTGTTGTTTGGTAACGACGCGAACCCTGCGGGCAGAGGGCTGCTGAGTCGAGACAATAAGGGTGGCAAAATTTTCTGTTAGGGATTCGGCAGTGCTTCATAACCTGTCACTGTTAGGTGTTAGGGCTTGGCTAGGCCCCCGTCAGGGGATTGTCTGTTCACCCTACCCCTAGACCCGTCTTTACTCGCCCAGCAAGCGGACAGAAAGAGCGGCATCCATGGGGTTTAGCTGAGGTGGACAGATTAGGTAGGATTTTCATGTGTGTTACTGACCATGGCCAAAGTGAGAGTGAAGATCTCCGGAACCCCGACCCAGGGGTCTCGGATAGGGCTAAAAAATCTAAAAAAAATCATAACACCGGGAAACTCTGGGAATCCCGACATAATTCTGACAAACAGACACCATCATTTTCACACACACACATAAAACCTGGACCCGCCAGCACCAGTGCCCACATACCCATAATAGCAGCTATTTCCACATCTCCAATACAAATTCCCTCGACACCAAGATACTCATTTAATAGAGCTAACTGGGAAAGTTTCAAAACAGCTCTCAACACCGACGAAACAATAACTCTCCACAACAAAAACACCAACGAGATCGATATTGCCTTAGAACCTGGTATTCGAAAATCACAATAGCCATGAAAAACAACATCCCAAAAACAACATATCGCACACTACCATATGCACAACTAACACACGAAGAAAAAATCATCCAAACCAGGTTCACTAACCTACATGAATTTATAAAAAACATACGGCTGGAGCCCACACATCACTGTATTATATAGAAATCTTCAAGAAAAACTACTTGAAAGATGCAAAGTAAAACACGACGAGAAATGGAACCAGCTAATAGCCAACACACAAGCAGACTACAGAAGCCTAAAAGCCTTTTGGACTAAAATAAAAAATCTCATGGGAACCGACTCAGAGGAGAGCAGCTTCCTTATAGACAACAATGGCAAGAAGATTACAGAACCTAAACTCAAGGAACCAACATTCAGAACATTCTGGAGCAGCATCTACCAAATCACGGATGAGGACAACCGAAACTTCTGCAGAGAAACAGAACACGTGGTGGAAACACACTTGAACCAAAACACAGACAAATGGCAATAATCCAGGACAATCAACCTCAACACGTCAGATAATAACGACCCACTAATTGCTCCAATAACTACACATGACATCACAAAAACAATTGCCAGCTTCAAGAATAAATCGCCAGGAATAAGTCAAATAAACAAAACTGTTTTGCAAAACATACCACCATCAATGATCAAACACCTTGCAGACATCTTCAATGCATCAATAGCAAGCGGATTATTCCCATCCAAATTTAAAAAGGCAAAAATAAGACTCATTCCAAAGCAAGGAAAGAACCCAACACAGGCAGAAAACTACAGACCCATTTCACTCTTCGAAACGCCTGGCAAAATCATTGAAGAAATAATAAACCAGAGACTAAGAAACCACCTAGAATATGAAGATAAATACAACCATAGACAACACGGCTTCAGGAAAAACCGAGGCACCTACACTGCAATAGCCTTAATATATGAATCCATCGCAAATGCAGCCAGCAACAGAAACCAATGTAACATAGTACTCAGAGATGTCAGCAAAGCCTTCGACAAAGTATGGCATGAAGGGCTCAAATACAAGATCATTCAACTCAACATGCCACCCAACATCACGGCTCTTCTCTGCAATTTCCTTGACAACAGACAATGCAAACTCACCATCGACAACTACATAGGTCCAAACTTCACCCTCTACAGTGGAGTACCCCAAGGCAGCACTATATCACCAACATTATACACCATATATACAGCGGACATGCCCAAACCAAGAAACTCAGAGTACATTGCATACGCAGACGACGTAACCCAAATTATACATTACCCAGGGAAATCCAAACAAATGATGGCAATCAGAACTAGCCGAGAAATAGAAACCAGAAACAAATACGAAAGGAAATGGAAAATTAAAGCTAACACACAAAAACTGAAGATAATTCATATAGCTAAAGCCAGACCCTACCCAATCATGGTCAACAATCAAAACATTCCATACGAAGAAAATGGGAAAATCCTCGGCCTCAAAATCACATGGAACGGTATACTACCACATATCACAGAAAGAATTGCAAAAGCCAAGGTCCAACTAACTAAACTCAGAAGATTCCGCAAATTAAACACTAACATACAACTACACCTTTACAAAGCACTAGTCAGACCACACCTGGAATATCCCCCAATTCCACTTAACACTATAACAAAATCAAATAAACTCAAAATACAAGCAGTTCAAAACATAGCCCTCAGAAGAGCAGCAAAACTCAGACCACCATATACAACAAATTCCAGAGAGCTACACACAGAACATAACCTAACCACAATCAACATCAGAACACATAATCAAGCATTAGCAATATGGGAAAAACTACAAGAACTAGAAGACCCCATATTCCAACAATTAATGCAAGAAGACATTACCAGAACACACAACTGGTGGCCAAAGAACATAACATTTGACAACACAGAACCAGAACCAATATACACGAAATAAAAACGAAGAATACTTAAAGGACACGGAGGGCCCCCCTCCCCAAACATGGCAATCTACCTTAGCTTAGATTAGCTTGGCTTCCCTTCCCTTGCTGTAGTGGACATGAACTGCTGGCATGCCAGATTTAACCTCGTCCCCGCAAGGTGGACTGCCCACCCGCTATCAATCTCCCTCTTTATTTCCTACTTCCCAACCTTTACCTTCCTCCTACACCGTATTCCGTCTTCCTGAGCCAATAGGCTCTCTTCCCTCCATCCCAACGGATCGGAGATGGTTACATCATCCTCACAGAAACAGATGAAGATGCTGATAAACTACTTAAGTCTAGTGCCATGGACAAAATGTAAACTAACGGTTACGAGGTCATTGTCCCACGGGAATACGGCGCCAAGCTCACCCTTGTATGTAAGAAGCTAGACAAAGATGTAGTGGAAAATAACGCAGAAGAAATAAAAGATGAAATAGAAAAGCAAAACAATGTCAAGGTTGTGGAGGTGTATCCTATGTATGCCCATAATATAATCAAGGTTCGCTTTGCAGACACAACGGATGCAAAAAGAATGAAGGAGAAGGGGCTCTATGCATATGGCACTTCCATCTCATCACACCAAATAGAATAAGAAAAGTATACGCCCATCCAACAATGTATGAAGTGCTATAAATACAATGACCACATGACCAAGAACTGCCCCATGCAAGGGGTCATATGCTCTGAGTGTTCATCTTGATGATCAGCACTTCTACAAAGACTGCCGTAGCACCATAAAAAAAGTGTGTCGTCTTCGAGGGTGGCCATAGGACCTTCTCTGCCACCTGCCTGGTCAGGAAACAGGTACTTCAAGAAACAGAGAAGAAACTGACCGAAATAACCAAACAAAAAGAAACCAGGGAAATTTCTAACACCATAGAAAGGCGATCATGGCTTACAGCCAAACCCTAAAAGACGCCCTGAAAGAAACTCAAGCAGACTCCCAAAAGCTCAACAATGTCAGCGAGACCATGGAAGTCCTGCAATCAGAGATAAAAAACATCAAGGACTCAATAAAACAGGCAGTTTCTGAGCCACTGGGTGTCATGAGGGACGCAGTGGCTGAGAGCATTAGGAGCGTCTCCTGTCCACAGCTGGACGAGTCGAAAGCCACCACTATATACTTGTCTTACCTGCATGCCCATCACATGAACATGGTTCATCTAGGTTCATTCTCGAAACACCTCAACGAGACACTAACCAGGAACATCATTGCACCTGTTGAAATAAGCGACAAAGTCCCTTCAAAAGAAATCCTAAAGGCAGTAACCCACTCAACGACTTATCGACGACCTCAACCCACGCCAGAAATAGACCATGACCTCCCTGACTAAGGCAAAAGTCAGTATAAACGTAGCCTCCGACGTGGCCAGTCAGTCCCCCTGGGATCACAGCTCCAACGACACTGTAAATGCTCGTGACCCCAATACATGTACTCCCAGCGACCACAGTGACCATCGGACTGCAACCACAGTCAGTGGTTGCGACCAGATGATGGCGACTCACTCCATAGAGGAACAATACCCTCGAGCTGCAGCGTCAGTTGATTACTTCGACACGCAGGCCCAGGACCTGAACACCTTCCTGTACGCGGGTGACGAGAAGTTCTAGGGCCCGCCATTAACTAACAAGCAGATTTCCGAAGGTTCTGCTAAGAAGTTCCGTCCCCCTAGAAATGGCAGAAGCCGAGCAAACACTTCAAGCGACGCCCTAAGCTACAGTCTCCGAAATGGCGGTCATTAGCAGGATGAAAATTGCCCAACATAATGTCCTATACTGGTCCCATAATAGACGTAACGAACTCTCTAACTTATACTATCAATTAAACCCAGACATTATTCTGTTAAACAGTACTGGCATAAAGGACGAAAGTAAGCTGAAAATTTTTGGCTACACTGTATACCAGAGGAACATGACGGGTGAGCTGAACGATGGTGTCGCTGTGGTCATCATGTCACGGCTGAGTCACAGAGTCTTGCCAGACTTCGAGGATTCTGTTCTGCGAGTGCAGGTAGAGACAACTAGGGGACCTGTTATCATATGGACAATGTACCTACCTCCCAGACGTCCTTACTTACCCGAACAAGACCTCAACCAGTTACTACGCCACAGAAAACCAACATACATCATGCGCGCCACGCCACAGTCGGACGCGGTAATGAGAACAACATCGGTGTGGCGCTGTATGACAACATCAAAAGGGGAAAACTGCAACGCCTCGGGCCAGATTTCCCGACATTGATCAGACGTACCAGTGCCACAACACCCGACATAATCCTCTCTAACAACGAGGCCGTCCTGAACAGGCACGTTACCGCCGGACCCATCAGTACCAGCGATCACCTGCCAGTCGTCGTGACGCTCTCATCCAATCCCATTATGATCCCGCCAACATCAGGTCAAACCTCAAACGGGCAAACTGGGACCACTTCAAGGAGTCTCTCAGTCTCAAGCAGGGGAGGAACCTGGAAGAGGCCAGCCCCAATGACATTGACGATGTGAAGAAGGAGGTGGACAACAACATCCCGACCTCCACCCACAAGACCATTCCCCACCCTCACACTAGTCACCAGCTGAGGCAGCTCAGTGTCCAGTACGATCACGTGAGACAGCTAGTCAGTATTTGCGGGTGGGCGCAAGAGCTGAGAGACCGGCACCGAGAGTTACAGACAGACATCCAGCACGAGAGCAAACGTCTACATGAACAAAAGTGGGCCGCCTTTGGTGTGGGAGGCAGCCAACAATTACCGCGATTCTGTTGCATTTTGGAAAGGGATCAAGCGACTGATGGGTTTCACCTCTAGCACGGTCCCTTACCTGCTCGACCAAAACAACGTGAAAATATTTGAGGAGGAAAACCAAGAACAACTACATCGGCGATATTTACGGAAGATCTTTACCATTAGTGAACAGGAGAACGAGGGCTTCGAAAGGGAGTTTGAGGAGGACATTTTAGGTCAGTTGCAGGACCATCAGCACCTGCTCCAGCCGCTCCCACGGACTGACTTCACTAGACTGATGTCACTATATCCGTCTCTCGCTGAAATGCTGATGGTGCTCCTTTGAGGCCGAAGGGCATAACTTTGTATTGCCACAGCCCCTCCGCAGTAACAAAAGCTGAAATCTGCTTTGCTGCTTCCGAGAGTTTGATTTGGTAGTAGCCTTTGAGAAGATCCAGCTTGGTGACAAATGATGCTTGACCCACACTATCGATGATGTCGTCGATGCGCAGCAATGGATATGCATCAGCACGTGTCACCAGGTTGACCTTCCTGTAGTCAGTACACACGTGGACACTTCCGTCGGGTTTAGGCACCAGCACACAGGGTGACGCCCATGCACTACTGCTCCTCTCCACTAGGTCATGTTCCAGTAGATACTCCACTTCCTGCTTCAGCTTCTCCCGCTTATCAGGGCTCATTCGGTAGGGTGCTTGCTTGATGGGAGATATGTCAGGCAGCAGTACCAGGTCGTGCTCCAGCAGAGAACACTGGCGTGGCACATCGTCGAAGAGTGACTTGAACCCCTGCTGCAGCTGCACCACATCCTCTGCCCTCTCGAGTGACCCAGCCAGGATTGCCACCCTGTCTCAAGACAGATGCACCCTATCCCGAGCATAAAGGTCCCTTCTGCCGTAAAAGTTGTCCCAGTTGTCAATGAATGGGACTGATGTTGTCTTGCAATATCTGTCAAGACGGCCGTTGAATCTAACTGCCCTTGACGACCATTCATTGCCAACTCTTTTTCTAGGCAGGCACTCTCTTGAGAGACGTAGAGTGAGGGGCGATATGTTAGAGGTGTATAAATGAAAGTCTGGTCTAAACAAAGGGGACAATTAAAGAAAGGTACTCAAACTAACCAACCAGGAGCGAACTCGTAACAATGGTTTTAAATTAGACAAATCTAGATTTAGACACGAGATAGGTAAACATTGGTTTGGAAATAGAGTCGTGGATGAATGGAAGAAATTACCAAACATCATCATTAACTCGAATACGCTGGATAGTTTCAAACATAGGTTATGTGGAAATGGGACTGCCCAGTATGGGCCAATAGGCGCGCTGCAGTTTCCTCCATTCTTATGTTCTTATGTTCTTATTGAAGAAAAACTTAGCGTTACACCACTTAGTTCACTGGCGGCGGCCTGATGCGTAACGCCTTCGGGTGACTACTTTCTCTAATCAACAATTATGGTTATTTGTGATATACGAGTGCACTAGCAATGCTCATATCTCTAGGCGAGAGCACATCAAGTTTTACATATGTCCCAGAGATAAGAAAAAAATTTATAAATGGATAAATGCCTGCAAGCGTTCTGATTAAATAAACATGTTAGGCTAACCGAGAACTTGTTCAAGAGTTCATATTTCTTTCGATCTCCTTAGTTCTGAAATGTTTGTCGATATCCAGGTATCTACAGGAAGGTGAGACATTCATCTTGCTATTTGTGGCCAAAAAGAACTCTGAACATCTTTAATAATCTTGAAAAAATTAAAGTTAAGTACATCGATACGTGGGTTTCAGGTGTCAACATCGCGCTTCTTTCAAGACGCGAGGGAAGATTTCTTTGTAGTTTCTTAATTCTGCAATGTCAGTCAATATCAGGTCATCCAGAAGACCGTGAGACATTGTTCTTGCCACGTCTAACAAAATAATAATATATTGCTAAACGCCTAGAGAAGCTTGCTATATTTTTTTAATTATACATTTTAAGACAATATCCAGTTGTCCCAAGAACCCTCAGACATTCACCTTGCCATATCGGGCAAAAGGAAAATCTTTGCCCTGGTGGGCTAATTCCCGTAAAAAAAAAGAAAAAAAAAGAAAAAAAATGAGTTGTATTGTCCATGTTATCAGCGGAATGCCCGGCCCCCCCGGGAGTTTCCTTGTAATATTGAATGCTAATTTTTATTTTTTTATAATCACTTATTTTTGGGGAGGAATATGCGAACATAAGGCATTCTTTTTTTTATACCTGGCCAGAGAAAAGCCTTAGCCTTCGAGTTTTCCAGAAAAATTAAACGTTCAAATGCCAATTAAGGAAAGGCAGTTGTTCCTGTGGTCGCCACAGGTAACGTGACGTCATTGAATGGGGCGGAGCTAAAGTTTATGACGTTACAGCGCTGCATACTCACTGTATAAGTGTATATAGTCTTACGGTGAAACAGTAGCTGACGTGAGTACACAAATGACCGTATGTGATTGGTTTGACGCGGACAATAAAATGAGTCGTGATCATGTGCACTATTTAATAGATTACATGCAATTTATATTCCTCCTAAGAGATGTGGAATAAAATCAAGCCAAGAAAGAGCATTTCACAAGACAGACTCTGTTGAAGACTATGCACATAAAATAGTGTATAGATAACCCTCCACACCTCTGGCCAGTGGAAACGGCACCAAGCAAAGATCAGAAAGAGACAAAACGGAACCTAATTTTTTTTTAAATCTACAAGAAAACCGGTCATGTGACTGAAGATTGTTTCCAAGGAAAACTAGTCAGTAACACCTATCAATCTAATAAAACCCAAGAAAACCAACTTCAAGCATCAAAATCAAAATCAAAATGAAACTCCAAGCTCATATTCAACTGTAATTACCAGGAAAAATTATGATGCAGATCCCATAAGTGACCAGTGGTGTATACTACATTAGGGTGTGTCATAGGAGGGAAGATCAGCTAAAACTAATGGCCCATCACTTTTTTGGTAGATTTTAGTGTATATAAACAGAAAATAATTTCAGTTTCAATATTTTGCAACCTTTTGCTAGGTAAATTTTAGCGTGAAATTTATCGAAAATCTAACGTACAGCTGCATTAGTGCATTACAATTAAATAGTGAACATTGCTTTCTGACTTCATTCTTTAACAACCCAACTAACAATATTTTTATCTGTTTCAGATTCTGATGCATTTATAAGTTGATAATATTTGCGATGGCTGCTTGTGTCAGGACGAGGAACCAAAAATCCAACCATCTCAGTCACTATCTTGGGTCTCGGAGAGAGCTCCTGAAGTCGGAGTTGCCTACATTGAGAGATGCTTTGAGATACGGTGTTTTAATCAGGCAAATCAGTGAAAAGAACCAAAGAACTTACACAAACAAAGACATTGCCAGTGATATGACCAAAGCTGTCTTGGCACAGTACACTCTGGCTAACGCTCAGTTCAAGCCTCCAGTCATGACAAGTCAGAAGAAGATTAGTGAGAGACTGCTAGCCAGTTGGGAAAAGGCAAGAGATCTCTCTCTTGGGAGAGGAAAACTTGCAGTTAAGGACAGCTTTGCCAAGCAACTGGACCAGTTATTTGACATAATTACTTGCAAGTGCCCAATTGTTCTCTGTCCTGAGTTTGGATGCGATCGTGACTGTAAATCCGAGGCCCACATCTCCTGTATTTGCAAGCGTGAACTGAAGATTCCTGTGATTGAACTGGCATTTGTCAAAGCACAGAGAGAAAAGACTGGCAGTATAGGGGCTCTCATGATTTCTAGCCAAGATATTCCAAGAGTCCAAGAGACAGGAGGCTGCCACAGAGAGACAGAAGAGGAGAAGAGTTGCCGAGGAAAAGAGACTTGAGAAGGCCCAGGGTGAGGTAAAAAAGGCCGATGATTGGAGTCAAGCTGATTCAGAGTTTAATGACTTCCCCATGGCTGATCCGAGTGCTGACCAGGAGAATGGTGACTTTGTCCCTAACCCAGAAAATAATGATCCCAAACCTTCCAGGCATAAGATTCGAAATAGGAAAGATATCCCGAGCATAGCTCTGGCCAGCATGCGACACCACACTGGTCTCAGAGAAACTGCAGAGATAGCAACAGCTGCCTGGATTGACGGTGGTTTGATAACACCTGATGATGTTCACCTGGTGATAGATCATAACAAAGTAAGGAGAGCTCAGGAGAAACTTGTCAGTAACCTAGAAGAGGAGTTTGATAAGGGGATAAGAGAAAATGGAATCAATTGTTTGTTCTTTGATGGGAGAAGGGATGACACTAAAGTGTTCATGAAAGTTGGAGATTCTGACAAGTTGTTCCCTGCCGTGGTGGAGGAACACTACTCTTGCTGCAGTGAACCAGGAGGGAAGTATTTGTGGCATTTCACTCCAGAGAAAGATGACATCAGAAAACCAGCTGAGATAGTGGCAGATAACAGTGTGAACTGGCTCAGAGAGGGGAACGTAGACCAGACCCTGCAGGCCATTGGAGGGGACAGCACCAACACGAACACAGGGTGGCAAGGGGGAGTCATACAGTGGATAGAGCGGAAGATTGGGAGGAAGCTGGTCTGGATTGTTTGTGACCTCCACACCAACGAGTTGCCACTCAGACATCTGATCCAGGAGCTGGATGGCAAGACTCTTTCAAACAACAGATGGTCTGGTCCTCTTGGCAAGATGCTGGACTCTGCCACTGAGTTAGAAATAAATCCGAGCTCTGAAAAAATCACAGTTGGCCCTCCACTCGTTGAGCTTGCACATACTGTCATTGACGACCTGAGTACTGACCAGTACTATGGTTACATGATTTGCAGTGCCATCAAAACTGGGGTCATGCCTGATAGACTTGCTTACCTGCAGATAGGTCCAGTCTCACATTCTAGGTGGCTCACAACTGCTCTCAGGTTCTGCAGAATTTGGGTCGCTCATCATAAACTGAAAGGGAACCAGCTTCACAACCTGAGACTTATTGTCCAATTCATCGTGAGTGTCTACTTGCCAAATTGGTTCAACACCAAGGTCAAGTCATCGTTCTCCGAAGGTCCGAGGCATGTTCTCTTCCAGCTTGAGCTCCTGGGGAGTCAGCCAAGGAAGGTTGTTCAGATTGTGGAGCAGACTGTGAGGAGATCTTCCTGGTATGCTCATCCCGAGGCAGTTCTGCAGACAATGCTCTGCAGTAAGGATGAGGAGGAGAGAAGAGTGGCAGTCAAAAAGATCTTGGACATGAGACTTATGAGAGGATCTGGGCATGACGAATCAGTTGGTGACGATTCCTTCAGGGTCAGGAAGACTCCTGAAGTCAATCTAGGTACCAAGACCCTCACTGATCTCATAGATCTGGATAACATCCAGGCTGGCAGTGAGCCCCCTCTTACCTGCAGCCTCACCAATGTTCAAGTCAGAGCTTTCCTGGACAACCCCATGCATGTCCCTGCCTGGCCCTCGCACACCCAGAGTATAGAGCGTTGTGTACAGCAAGCGAGCGAGGCCCGCAGTCACGTGTACAGCCAGGAGAGGAGGGAAGGCTACATCCGAGCTCAGGTGGTCAGCAGGGAGGTGATGAGTAGAAACAGAAGCAAGAAAGACATGTTCTCTATGGCGTGCAGCAACACCGGGTCGTAGTAGTGAAACCGGTTTTTGTATTTGATGATTTTGTTTTCTAAAGGAATATTAAATTTAATAAATGTGTCAAGATCATTCGTTTCACTATTCTGGATCATTTTCATCCTAATAAATTAACCTGATACATTTACTTTACTTTAAATAAGCTATTTAGTGGTGTTGGTAAAAGGGTGGGAATACTGAATTTTCATAAGATTTCAAGTTAAAATTTACCTAGCAAAAAATGAAAAACTCTTCAAATCTGAAGATATCACATGATTCTGCTTATAGAACTACATCATTAATACCATGGGCCGATTTTTCAAGCTCAAAAAAAAAAAAATTCGCCTCCGTATGACACACCCTATTACCGCAGGTTGCAGCGTCGATAAATGGGTCAGTTAATAGCTCTACGGGCAAAACACCCTACTACAGTGTCTATGGTACAGATAAACGTCTGCCTTACGACATCCTTACAGAGGCGCCATACCCGGTATATAATACGGATGATTTTGCGGCAAAACAAATTCATGTCTTTACAGAAATTCATAACCAAGTACGATCACAGCTAGCGGCGTCACGCGCCGAAATGATCATCAAACAACATAAACATGCTAAACCTATCGCACTGAACGTTGGGGACGCTGTTATGTTACAGGAACCTGAAAGGAACTCCAAACTTTCGGCGAAATTTTCTGGTCCATTCCGCATAATCTCAAAAGATGCAGGCAACAAATTCCAAATATGGAAGCCTAATGCACAGATCGCAGATGTCGTGCACGCGGATCGTCTGAAGAAGACCCAGATAAATGTCTTACCTCCAGTTGATGATAATGTGATTGATACATCCTTACAGACTGTTCAGAAGCAAAATGTCCCAAATGACTATTGTATGAAACTACGTTCTGCGAGTAGAAGTTAACTCGTACTTTCGCGTCAGATGGAAAACGTCGACGACCAACTACAATCAGCATTGGACATTCTTCATGGTCTCAGCACAGCTTCGATGAATTCGACAATAGTTTCATGGACGTTGTCGTTCAAGCTGTATCTCAACAGAATCGTGTTATTTCTCAAACCTTTCACGCGATTACTGCTCTAGAATCAAAGGTTAATGCAATCATAATGGAGTCTAACCAAGTTTCGAGGATTGTTACTAGGTTACAGAAAGCAATCCCGACGTTAGAATGGCTCCTTTACTTCACAGAATATTTGCATGCTGCTGAAATTTCAGTTCATAAAATTGTAAACTCTAAAAATGAACTAATAGACAGCATTGTAGATGCCGGGATAGGACGTGTGGACGCGAAGCTTGTGCCTGTGCAGACGCTTCTTGAAGCTTTAAAAATAGCCAAGTTGCAGTATCATTTAACTCCTATTTTCAATGACAATTAGGTTCAATATTATTACCTGCTGTTGGAGTCAACCCTCACGCACAATGCAATTCTGATCCACATTCCTATGCGAGGGCAACATGAGTTTGATGCATGGCATTTAGAACCCTTCCCCTGGTTTGTGAACGACACACTGTATACCCTAGATAGGCCTAAAGAACTTTTCTTAGTAGATGAAGAATATTCATTGTTATCAATAGAGGATTCTGAGGTACTGTCACGGTGTAAGTCGTCTTATCTACACCTACATGTATGTCCAGCCTACATGTTTGCATTTATTCCTGCTGCAGAGGGAATATGTGAATTGGCAGTCATACAACCAAATGTACGCACAGCGTTAGTGCAATGCAGTTAGAGGCCAGTTAGTCTAAAGACTGTGTTCCACGCTCACCTTCACAATGTGAAGTATTTGTTCTTTCCAAATCTCACTACTGTAATTTTAAAATGCCAAAATGGTGTTAAGCAGCTAGTTGTGAAAGGGCATTACAAGGCTCCTGATTACTGTGAAATCACTTGTAGTACATTATGGACCTTGCCTACTCATCAGCATTTTGCGTTAAATCGAAAACTCAAGTCTGCTTTAATTCCACTTCCTATAATGAATTTCACTATCAAGGATATTCAAATAGTATCAGAGAAATTAAAAGTTTTAGCTTTCTTGAACGAGACACATTTTGCTGATTTGAATAATAACTTACCATTTTACCTGTCACGGGAATTTGCACTACCAAGTCTTACGATTCCCTCTATTCTGTTAATTCTGGCAATAATGTTCCTGTTCTGGTATTACCGAGCAGTATCATCCAAATTCAACATTGTTCATAACATACTAACCCGTACGACACAAAAGTCTAGGTCCCCTGTAGTAGAGAATACCCCTACAGTAATTTCCCCAGCTTAGTGTCTACATATCTGTAGGTGACCGAGCGATGTAATAGGCTCCTTTAACCTTTAACGAATTCCTTGACATATTGGCGCAGTGATTAGGATTAACTGCTGTATTTATTTCCTTGCTTGGTGTATATTTGTACCAATGGGTACTTAATTTTGAACTGTATATGTATCTTATACCTGTGGTTCAAGGACTCGCGCTTCATTGAACGAATGATTCATTCCCGTCTTGTGGCCTTGGACATTACGCGACCCTCCACAGTAATTCCTGAGGTATTAAATCTTTGTAAAACATATCAAAATGAGAGTGAATGCATAGGGATATTTTACGCATTTCCGGCAGGTCATTTAATATTTCATGGGTCTAGTTATATAGTTAGGGTACAACTAAAGTATGTTTTATATTTTCTAACCCATGATAGAGGTTGTTCCTCATCCCATTTGAGTAATCTTGTTCTGTAACATATTACTTATATGACCTGGGTTCATTCCTTGGCGCAAGTGTAGTGTGACTGTTATTTCCATTACTCCCATAGCTGATACGGATAGGTGATGGCTTCAGCTTTTCACGAGCTTGTGGTTCCATTGTTTGAGATTGTCCTGTGATCAGCGATGATATTGTGGCTGCCCTTTTGTATTTTCGCGCAGGTGTGATTTATTTATCCATTAATTTTACCTCGCAGAATTGAAGTACAATTTTTATTTCATCTTAATTTTGCTTGTTGCTGTTGAGATTTTGTTACTCCTGAATTTTGTTTACTTTTGCAAATTTGTTACTCCTGAATTTTGTTTACTTTTGCGAATTTGTTACTCCTGAGATATGGAAGGACCTAAAATTGATGTATGTGCGTTAATGAAGGCTGGGAAAGATACTGATCTATCGGGAGGATATTTCACGGTAAATAGATAGAGAAGCCATAGGAAGCCATAGCTGGCGAAGAACGTGCAGCAGAGCGGGAGGCTAAACGGCATAAGTTAGATTTAGCAGAAAAAACAACAACTCTCACATAAATTAGCCTTAGCTAATTTGGAATCCGCTTCAAGGTTATTTGTGGATGTGGATGAAAGTGTATCTTAATCTCTGAAGGAACTACAGATTCATTGTTTTATCGAGGGCACAGATGATATGGACTTGATTTTACTTCGGTTTGAACGCATTGCTCGGATTCAGAGATGGAAGAAAAATGAGTATCACATATATCTCGGTACTTTGTTACGAAGTAAGGGGCTGCAAACTTATATGGGTCTTCCTCGTGAGACTCTCGAGAATTATGAAAAAGTAAAGAAGGCTTTACTTTTGACTTAAGCAGTTGACATAGAATCATGCAGACGTTAATTATATAGTGTAGGACTAAAGGATGGAGAAAATTATGTTCAGATGATTACTTGTATGGAGAACTATTCTCGAAGGTGGCCTACTATCAGTGAGGTAAGCTAAGATTTTGAGTCTGTAGTCGATTTTATGGTTAGAGATAATTTCTATAGTAATTGTTCTAATGAACTGAAGACTTTTCTGAAAGAAAGGGAATTGGCTGATAACTTAAAAATTGCCCAGGCAGCAGACAGATATAGACTTGCCCATAGAAGTAGTAAAACTAAATCTTTGTCCAAACAACTTTCTGATGACTACAATTCTGTAACGTCCGACTCTCAAAAGAAGGAAGTTACAAGTCATATTTGTAAAGAGAAAGGGCACATGCGACCTAATTGTCCCCTGCTTTCTAAATCAAAATCAAAACCAGTGAGTTCAATATCTACTGCTTAAGTAAACTTCGTGTTCAACACTGAAATCTGTTCTGAGAATGTTTTACTTGCCAAGTGTAAATTATTTGACAAAGATGGGTGTAGTGCAAACATAATTAATGATGAATTGATTCCTAAGAGGAGTAACAAGGGTAAGTTAGTGAGGGTGTATGACTTTCTTGGAGTTCCATCATTCTTTCCTGAGGTTAGTTGTCACTTCCAGTGCAAGTTTGTATCTGGCTGGGTCAAAGCTATTGCTGCCCCCTTAAGGCTTACTGATGTTTTAGTAGGCCTGGTACCAGGTGTAACTGTTCCTGCTGTTCACGTGCCTGCTCCCCAAGCTAAAGATAACCCCCAAGTGATGTCGCAGTTTTTGCAGCTTAGACAAGATCTCCATCTCAAAAAGGACCAGTACAAAAACTGTTGACTGTACTACCTACTTTACCTAGTAGTAAAGAGGATTTCACTGAAGCCCAAAATAACTGTTCTACTCTTGATATTGTCAGGAATAAAGTTGAAGCGGATACACCCCAGACAGCAAAGAATAGATCAGTTAAGTTTTCTCGATTAAATGGTCTCACGTACAGGATTTGTATCTCAAGTAAAGTCGAAGAGAAAGTTAGGAGTAAACAATTAGTTGTGCCTGGGAAATTCAGAAAGTAAGTCTTGTTCACAGCTCATGAGTCCAGCCTTGCGGGTCATTTTTCACATAGAAGGACTGCAAGTAAGATTTTGAATAAATTTTATTTGCCTGGTATAACTAATGAAATAAAACGTTACTGTCAGTCTTGTCCCACTTGCCAGAAAACAACTCCTAAAGGAAAGGTAAAAAAAGTACCCTTAATTCCAATGCCTCACACTGAAACCGCTTTTGCTAAAGTAGCTATTGATATAGTTGGCCCCTTTACCCCCATCATCATTAAATGTTCACAAATACATTCTCACCCTTATTGATTATGCAGCTCGCTTCACGGAAGATGTGCCATTATAAAAACATTGATACTATAACTGTGGCTGAAGATCTTCTTACTATTTCCTCACGTGTTGGCATACCTATTGAGATATTGTCCGATAGAGGTCCCCAGTTTAGGTCAGATTTGATGTCTGAAATAATTAGATTATTATCTATTAAAGCTTTGCACACGAGTCCTTACCATCCAGCTTGTAGCGGTGCAGTATAAAAATTTCATAGTGTTTTGAAATCACTGTTACAACGCCTATGTATTGATCGACCTCGAGACTGGGATAGATATATCCCTTCTGTTCTGTTTGGTTATAAGGAGATTCCTCATGACACGCAAAAATTTTCACAATTCGAGTTCCTGTATGGTTTACAAGTGCGAGGTCCTTTGCATATACTGTACGAACTATGGACGAAGGAAGATCTAGGTGAAGTTTTACGTAATACTTATCAATATCTTTTGGACTAAGATCTTGATTAGAAGCTTTTGCTGAACTTGCTCTCAAAAATTCTAATATTAGTACTTCTCAGTACAAAACCTATTTTGACAAGAAAGCTAAAACTCGGAAATTGGAAATTGGTGACGAGGTGTTAGTGTTACTACCAACTTCTTCTACTAAGCTGGCTATGACTTGGAAAGGTCCATATTGTGTCACTGGAACTCATTTTTATGGTGTAGACTATTGCGTCAAAGTTCGAGATAAGATCAAACTTTTTTATGCCAACATGCTCAAGCAATAAATTAAAATAGATTTCTCTAACCCTGACTCCAGGTTCTAATTGTGATATTACTGTTTACGATTCCTCTGATGTAAGCTCTAAGGTTAACATAAATAGCACATTATCCTGTGAACAAAAGGAAGAGATTGATTCCCTTATTTTAGGATATTCTTGTAAACCAGGTAAAACAGAAAGTATTTACCATGACATTAAATTAACTACAGATATCCCAGTTTACAAGAAACCATATCCAATACCTCATAATTTTGCTAAGGTGTTTCACGATGAAGTTGATAAATTGTTTGACATAGGAATTATTGAACATTCTGACTCTGCATATGTTTACCTGTTCTTGTAAGAAAGCCTGACAATTCATGGATATTGTGCATTGATTGTCGCAGTATTAATGATATAACCTATTTTGATGCTAAGCTTATGCCAACAGTTGATGGGTGTTTGGGAGAGTTTTTTGGGGATAAGTTTTTCACTGATATCGATCTGTATAAGGAATACTACCAGGTCCTACTTACTGATGCATCTAAAAAAAATCACTGTCCTTACAAGCAAGAGAGGATTAATGCAATTCAGAATGTTACCATTTGGTTTGAAAAGTGTCTGTGCTACTTTTATTAGATTGATAAGAAAAGTGACGTTTGGCCTTAAAAATACAGCTTTTTTTCTTTACGGGAATTAGCCCACCCGGGCACAGGTCAAACGACCCACAACGGGGCCTGGCGGGCGAAAAAATAAAAACAGAAAGAAATTTAATATAGACAAGAAGAAGGTTATACTGTTTTAATCTACACCACGATGATGCCGGAAAACCGTCTTTTTAAAGTGAGACAAAGTGAGACAGATTGATTAAGTATAGAAACACAGAAGAAGGCTGAGCATTCCACAGTTTGGCTGTGTGAGGAAAGAAGGAGGTACTATAACGGGTTATTCTCGTGTGACCGGCATCCACAGAGAAACGGTGGGCACCGCGGGCAAGACGTGTGTTACGAGCCCACAGCCTTGCCGACGGTACACAGGATGACAAATCCACCGAACAATGCACGTTAGATTACCTGTGAACGAGAGAGAGTCAAGCAACATTGCAGCGAAGAGAAAGGGAAGAGAGATTGTCGAGTTAAAGAGGAGAGTTAATAAGACGAAATGCTTTTGATTCCACCCTATGTAATAGTTGGACAGAAGAAGAGCCACCCCAGATATGAGAGCAGTACTCCAAGTTAGGACGAATGAATCCCTTATATACTTGGAGCAACCGCTCAGGAGTGAAGTTACTCCGGTATCTGTACAGCATTCCCAACTTTCGGGAGCCAGCTTTAGGTATATTGAGGACTAGCGGAATCGCCGCCCTCCGGGCGTCTCTTTCGCTAGGCCACGGTAGGACGCCACCCTCCGGGAGGCTGCACATTGTCTCACTGTAGGGCATTAAGGTAGACCACATTTTTGGTTTTGCCATTAGGAGCAAGTACAGTACGTACAGATTTTTGCCAGTTCCCACTCTGGAGCATCCAACATAGAACTGTCCATGTGAGAAGCAAGGAAACACCATGTTCAGGCCAACCATCTTTAGGGACTGTCCCTGGCTTTTGTCGATGGTCATGGCAAAGCTCACTTTAACCGGGAACTGAAGTTGCTTGAACTCAAGTGGTAGGTCAGTGGTGATAAGCGGTATCCTTGGTATAAACACGTCCTCTCCTTTAGCTTTTCCTGTCAGTATTGTAGCTTCCAGTACATGTGGCATCATGTTCTTCACCCCAGTATTGTGCCATTGCAGAGGATTGGTGGCTCAAGATTTCTTAAGAGCATTATAGGAGTTCAAATCTTGAGAGTGAGGTGGTGAGGAGGCATTCCAGTGGACTCCAAAGAATTAAGGAATTCTGCAGGGTACTGGACTGCTTGATCCTGGTCGATTTCTCTATCAACAGACTTGAATGAGGTCTCACTGCCTGGAAGCCGTCTGAGTAGAGTCATGTTGATTTCAGCCACTGTTTCAGTCTTAGGTGCCAGAATTGCGCGTTCACGCAGCCACTTGTGATCCTTGTAGTGGTGGATAATGTTTGGGTAGAACATGTTAGTGAGCTCAGTTGATGACTTTACAACATTTCAACGTCCTTGAAGAATGATTATTTGTCCTTCTGAATCAACAGGGAAAGTTCCATTCCCAATCTGTAGTAGAAGGCTTGCAAACCGTCCAGCATCCTCATCTCCTTGTAGATGTACTCTCATGTTTGTGGATAGGGTGAGTGTCTGAACACTTCTCCAAAGGTATGATGCCTTGAGGCACGCATTCAGTTCATCAGCTGGAGTGCTTCGAAAAATGACAGGTAAGGTCTGGCGAAAGTCTCCACCAATGACCATTGTAATGCCATGGTAGGACGCCACCCTTCTGGAGGCTCCACATTGTCTCACTGTAGTGCATAAGGGTAGACCACATTTTTGGTTTTGCTATTAGCAGCAATTATGTAAAGATTTTTTTAGCATTAAACTGTTATTATTTTATTGTCTAATCATCACTACATATAACAACATCCATCATCACTGCATATAACATCATCCATCATCACGACATACAACACCATCCATCATAACTACATATAACACCATCCATCATCACTAAAGATCGGTAAAGTAGTTTCCGAGATTCTCGTGCGGACACACATACACACAAACAAACACACACACACACAGACATACTTTTTTGTTTTATATATATAGATGTGTGATTTCCAGAACATATTGGAGGAAATGGTGAGGCCTGACATATTTAATTCAAAATTTGGCAGGATGATAGCATCCTGAAATGTAATTGGTGGGAGATCGTCTAATTTACAAAGTGTAATGGGTAAATATAGATTTTTATTACTATTAAATTTAACCAAGTTAGTACCTCCCCATTCAGAGATGCTGCACAGATCCGCATTCATAGAAGTACTGATATCAGTTGAAACAGATCTAGTTTGAGAGTTAGGAGGAAGGGGAAAATGTAAGGATGAGAGAAGAATGGATAGAATTAGTTGTAGTGTGAAGTAATTCGTTGATAAAAAGAAGAAAGAGAGTAGGTGAAAGAACAGAAGCCTGTCGGACACCACTATTGGTAGAAAAAGAGCGAGAGATCCATCCCTCAACACCATCTGCCATTGATCGGTTCTCAAGGAAGCTAGAGATTACAAAACAAAGTAGGGGAGAGAAACCAAATGAGAGAAGTTAAGAGAGCAAAGACTTGTGCCATACCCTGTCAAATGCTTTGGAGATGTCGAGGGCCACGACGAAAGTTTCCCCATAATCCGTAAGAGAGGATGACCTAAGATGGGTGCAATAGGAGAGCAGACCACCAGTAGATCTCGCCTGGCTAATGCCATACTGATGATCCGACAAAAGAGAAAGGTGTTCAAAATAGCTTCGAAATCTTAGAAAGGGATGAAGTTAGAGGGATTAGAATGATCACCCTTCTTCGGAATGGGCTGAACCAAGGCATGCTTCCAAGAAGAAGGAAAAGTTTGGGTTTTCAGGCAGAGGCGAAAGAGGCGCGCAAGCACAGGGGCCAGAGCTTCAGCACACTCCCTCAGAACACGAAGGGGCATTCCGTCCGGTCCATGCGCCTTACTCACGTCCACCCTGGATAACACACTGGCACCCCTGCGAGTGGAGATTATAGGAAAGTGCATAGGTTCAGTAGGAGGAGCAGGGGTAGGAGGGATAGAGTGGGAATCGT